>JAPDSC010095028.1:0-21885 GCA_026290005.1 Latrodectus geometricus | reverse complement strand
ACTGATTTAGGTGAGAAAAACGAAATAACTTTCCGAACAACCCAATATATTTTCTTTAATTTTTCCTAGTCCTTGTTTATCACATCGTTACAAACAAATAAACTTCTATCTGCATACATACGTAAATTTACGTTTTGAATTAATACCTAGTAGTAATTTCTATATAACTTCTTAAAATTTGATAAAAATGATGCTTTATTTTGATGTTCATTTTATCACTGCCTTCTCGTTGAAAACAGTATCATTTTCTTATGATAAATTAGAATATAGTTTTTTTGTTAAAAAATAACTTTAATGTATAATTGAGTTCAAAATACAATATCATTACATAAAATATTTAATTTCTTAATTAAAAATTACAAATTTTTTATTTGTTAAAAAAAAAGAATAATTATTGAAGTCACAAATAAACACTTCTTAAAAAAATATGATTTAATGTATGTTAAGGAATACATTAATTGACAAGTAATTTTACAAAAATTTGTACAATTAAGTATAAATTATAATAATTAATTTATTCTATGCAACCTTGATTATAACGTATATTTTTTCATCAAGCATAATATTTAAGCTAAAAAAAATATATTTTGCGAATATTATTAAATATTAAGTAACTAGATATTTTAATATTAATAGATAAAGTAGCTCTAATTTATTTTAAACTAAAACAAATATATTCCACTCGGTATTTTAAATAATGTGATGAATTTCAAGCATCCTACAATCATTTTAAGAAAGTTAAGCTTGATGTATGTAGTTCTATATATACTTGAATATATTTCGTTTTAAATAAAAGTGTAATTTGTCCGTTTATTATTTAGATAACTAAAATAAAATAGATAATTTCAATTAAATTCTAAAAATATTCCTCAAAATTTTATAAAATTCTTTAGTAAATAATTTTTGCTCAATATTATACGTTTATAACAAATTCCTGAATAATATATTTTTTTTAATTTTCTGCTTAGTAAACAAACATTTATTTAAAAGCAATTGTTATTTAATAATTGCATTAAAATCCTTTTAAGGTAATTCTTAATTTATTACTGAAATGAAAGAGCGAAGAGACACTAAGTTTATTAAAATATTGCGTATAATAATAAATTTGATTAAATTTTTTCATTTGCCAAAACAACGATAAATAGTTATTAATGTATTATTATGAATAATTTAACCAAGCAATACCATCATGCATAAAAACTTTCAATTTTTGTAAAATATAAGTTAATAAAAAATATGGTAATGCACCCACATAGAGAAATTTATGCGCTATATTATTTTTCAGTCATCAAACAAGTAATTAAAATAATATTTGATATGTATTCATATAGACATAATATTAATTAAATTTTAAATTTTAAAGCAATAAAAATTTTCTATGAATGCAAGAAATTTATTTTACGTAAATTTTTTATTAAATGAACAAAATAATTTTTTCCCCTCATTTGTGCATTTGCATTCATATGATTCAAAAAGAGGTGAAAAACCAAGTCACTCATTATCATTTCAAATACATGCTATTAATGATTGAAAAATTTTGTAATGGAAATTGTGGTAATTTTTCCTGATAATTGAGATTAAGATATTTAAAAAAAGTATATTTTTGTTTTAACTATGTTTACTGAAAATATCAATTTAAATGTTTGCATTGCTATTATGTTACATCTTTAGTTATTATAAATTGATAACATTTTATATATTACGTAATATTTATTACATGTTAACACATACTTAAGTAAGCAAAAATGCTTTTATTGGACAGAAATTTGAGACTATGTAACAATATTTAAGTTTTTATTATTAATATAAGTAATTTATAAATAATCTCTATAATCACATAATAAATTTATTATCAACTTATGCATTCATTACTTTGAGGAGAAGACTGGATTAGGGGGTCCTAATATTCCAATGTGATAATCCAAAATAATCTTAACTAGTAATAAGCCAGCATATAGGCTTTTAAAGAAGATAGTACATTTTGCACTCATGGTGGGGGTTTAGAATTGAAAAAAAATCAGTGCCATTAAAATATAACCAGTATAAAATTTCAGTAATTAGGAGTGTATTTTTCCTGGATAACTTAGCAATATTCGGGTTTTGAAAACTCAAGCACAAAATTACCGAATACTTTTCAGAAATGGAGCATTTAATCATTGACTGAGGTTATAATGTACTGCAAACTAAAATTTATAGCAATTCAGGTAATAAGATGGATAGATAGAAATATAGTTAAGAAGAACGACTGTAACTCCTGCCATTGTTATTGTGATAGCCGTCATTACATTATGATCTGTTCTTATGTTTCTACTCAAGGTATAAATAGGATAATTTAATAATTTTTGCATGATCTGGGAAAAAGTAAATAAATGTCTATAAAATGGCAACTAAATAAACAGTAGAAAAATTGAATACTATCATTATGAAAGAATTAAATGATCTAAATATTAATATCAAAAATCTGCACCTTTCTAATCAATTAAATGTTGAATTACTTGTGGACCTTGTAATTTAGTTAAATTGTATCAGTGAGTGACTTCTTGTTTCCTCACGAATGCATCAAAAATATCCAAGGGATTAGAAAATAAACATGCCTATAAATGAACAAATTACTTAATAGTATATGCACAGATTAAAAGCAATCTCTTGAATGGGCTAAACAGCTTGAGAGATTATAGACTGAAATCATTTCCATGTGTTAGGAAGAATTAGAGAGAACTTCATATACTGTTTTTAAGAGAAAAAAATCTGAAATGAAGCTGTCACTTTCATCAGAAAACAAAATATATTGAAATAATATTTTGAAAAAAAAAATGATTTAGTATGCAATAATGCTATTAAATAATTACGAAAGTTATAAATGAATCAGGTCAAAATAAATTAGAGAATTAGAGATAAGAAAAACAAAGTATATAGCAATATGATACCAACAACACTAAACAAGAAATTTTAAAGAATAGGTACAAGAATTTGATGGGACGAGTAGCTCCCCAACATAGAAAGAAATGCGAGCTCCAAGAAGATGTTTTCAAGATAATGGAAAAATATTAAAAATTAGTTAATGAAATTTTCCACACAAGTAACAATATTGGATAGGGACTCAAGTTTAAAAAATTCACATTTAAAAAAGAAATTGGTGTATTGACAATTTATAAACAAAACTTTCTAGACAGATGGAGACAACTCTTGAAAGATTTACTTAATGTTAACATACACAGAAAAAAATCTCATTCGAAATGTGTACAAAAACTGATCAAAGTGAAATAGATTCTTCAAGCATCGAAAAAGACCATCATGTCATTAATAAGTATGTAGATATTATGATGTACTACGCAAAATTTAAAAAAAGTCATATATTTACGAACAGAATACATTAAATAATCTGGGATAGCTGGAGAACAGATTTTAAGTCCCATTTAATGGGAAAGACGTACATGGTTAATTCATGCAATAGATGATCCACTGAATGCACAATTCACTAACAAAGATTTGAAACTTCTTAACATAGTATACAAACATTTCTTCATCATTCAGTTCACAAGACTACCGTTTCATGTTGAGTCAATACTAAGAATATAAGATAATGGTTTTCCAAAATTAAAAGCTACTGTAAATGAAATCTGTATTCTAACATCAAGTTGATAATAAATATTTTTGCATAGTTTATCAAATTTAAATCAGTATACCATACCAACAACGTGTGAAAGTTATTTTTGACAAAATGCAAGCTAAATATTTTATTGAAACTTGTAAATCTAACCTAGAAGCAAAGTTAAACAAATTGAGTTGCACACAATTTAACTTATTTAGCTTAAGTGTTTCTTAAAACATGTGAAGACAGATAGCAAACACATTTTCGGTGGTAAAAATCAAGGTCAATGTGAATCTCTGGCATGTCCGATAGACCCTTCAAATTAACAATACAACATTTGTAATTTAGTAATGAAGAACAATATTTCAAAAGCTCTAGAGAAGTCATATTTTGTCAAACGGCACTTGCATCATGGGGCAAAACGACATAAACATTACCTTTGACAATCTCAATACTACCGATTCTGACATAAAAATTGAATTGTATCACTTATTTATTTTGAATCTTTTCTAAGTTTAATAACCATAAAAATCAATTTAATTGATACTTTTATTTTATCAAGTTTATGAAATGTTTTCACGCATTTTTCATTTTCTTTATTAACTATAAAAAGCGAACTTTGTAAAACCATTAGTATTATTACTTTACCATTCTGAATAATGTTGTCCAATTTATTATTGCTTTAGTTGAATCTATAAATTATCAAAGTTAAAATGTATTATATCAAATATATTTAATATGCTGCATTGTAAGTTTCATGATCTCTTCCAACTATTCAAAAATTGAAAGAAAAATTTTGAGCACCATGTATATAGTTTTAAGATATTTTACAAACAACATTTTTGAAGGAACATAAAATGTCATGTTAAATAAAAATCTTTAAGTTTTGTTGAAATTTTATGAGTTTTATTAATTTTCTGTAAAAAAATGCAATGCAATGAACAAAACTACGTAATAATTTCAGAAATTTTACCGTGAATCAAAATAAATTTAATGATAAATAATGTATATTTTTTGTCTCAAATTTATCAGGAAATATACTCGAACACTCATTAAGGTAAATAATTTTCTCGGAGAGTGAAGAAATCATCAGATTGGGCTTTCATAAACCAATATATATTTAATCTTAAAATTATTTTGAATAAATTCTTTGTTATAAAAATATATTAACAAAAAATAAATTAAATGATCATCACTATACTGATTATAATAGAACAAAACAAACAGTGAAAATCGGAAATATGTATAGAAACGATATATAAATTAGGCTTAAATAATAATTTTTGATATTTTTTTTAATTTCAGACATTTCTATTAATTTTTAAAGTAAGTGTGATTCAAGTTATTTCACTGGTCATAGATAAAAAACATTTAAATTTGTAAAAATATTTAACTAAATAAATCTTATTAATAAATAAAAACAGTTCACTAAAATTGAACAAAATAATTTAACAATAGTGACTATAATTGGTGTTTAAATATTTAGAGAGAATGATTATTAAGTTTCTGTTATATTATACTAAATATTAAAATAGCCTCATTAATGTAATCAACTTCATATCTGCTATTAAATAAAAAGCTTTGTTTGAAACATTTTTGTTTGCAAACAAAAGTGTGGTAGGAAATATTTCATTTTTAATTATGCAGCATTATGAAAAATTCCGCAAATTTTGAGAGTTAATAATGCTTTATTTATTATTATTTTGAGCGTTAATTTTATTTGCATTACGTATTGTGATAAATTCCACTTTATGATACATTAGTTTTTTATTATATTATAATTTAATAATTGTGATGGCAATTGGCATTTAAATATTTAAAGGAATGGAATAACTTAAGTTCGAGTTATGTGATATGAAATATTAAAATAGTTTGTTTAATATAATGGATTTCATACCTGCTATTAAATGGAGAATTGAATATTAAAGTATTAATTGAAATATTTCATACCACAATTTAGTTTGCTTGCAAGCAAAATTGGGGCTTGGAATATTTAATTTTTAGTTATGAAGTGCTTATTGTGAGAATTAATTACGCTTCATTAGGAAATTGAATTATTTTATGATGACTGAATGTGAGATCTGCTGACGAGGATTATACAGATAGTAAAAAAGCTATTTATTTTAAAAAAATACAATTTTTTTTGAGATAAAAATATTTTTACACACAACAAGTTTTCTCTGATTTTCTCTTCTTGTAATAAAACAGTTCATAAAGTTTGAAAATTCTTATGTTTATTCAGCGTAAAATTTTAAAATCAACGATTCAAATTACAAAGTTTAATAATACAAAAATAACTATTAAAATCTCAAATAATATGAAACATATGTTGCAGAAAATCATTCGTAAGTGAAACAACGTAAGTCATCGTAAAAATATTTTTGATTCAAATGTTACTTACCAAATTCTATGATGAAGACTTACACCAATCATATAAAACATCAGAGCGTTGCTGTTTTTCTTGATTGAAAAAATAACTACAAATTCAATTTTAATTAAAATAATTTAAAATTAAAAGAATTTTTTAAAAATGCCATGAAATAATAAATATCAAAAAATATTAATTCAATACTGAAAGAAAACTGTTTAAAACACATATTTTTCTTTAAATATTAGATACTGTTTCATCGTACAGATTTTACATAAAATCATCAGAATTTTTAAATATTAATTGGAACCTAAATAAGATAATATGAAACTGCAATTTAACTTTAAACAAGTTATGTGTATTTCAGAAAAGTTCAAAAAATAATTTATGTATCTAAGAGAAGACTTAAGTTTCAAAGGGAAATTTTTTAGGTTTTGAAAAAGTAGAAATTGTGCTACTTTAAATTAGAATTTCAGTTGCAAGACTAAAGCTGCTTGTGTTTGTGTGTTACTTAAGTTTAATATGATCCTCATTTGTCATTTTATAATTTAATTTAATTTTAAAACTTACATTTTTTATGATTTTCAAAATGATTTCCTTCTGTTTTTGTTGTACAGGTATAAGTATCAGTAAAACTTTACTTTGTAAAATCTACTGAATATAAATCAAAAAATGTTTCTCGAGGCTTAAAAAGTTTTTATGAAATTCATAGAGTATATAACTAAGCATCATCTTGATATTGAATGGCACACTGAGTAACATAATAGCATAGGCGTTATCTCTATCCTCGTAAATATTTTCAATATAATTGCAAGAAATCAAAGATTATTATTAAAATCTCAGAAGATTGAATCCTAGTTGATAAATTGCATGTTTCAATATTATATCATATGGTATCAAATATGGGGGACTAATACTAAATACGCTATTTATATATAAGTAAATTGGGCATAAAAGTAGAGAAATAAATTAATTTTTGATATAGATGCGACTAATATTCAGATTACTTGAATTTCTAGAATTTTTGGTCCTTATATCTACAATAGGAGTTAATTTGAATTCAAATTAATATATATAAACAGCTTTTATAAATACTGTCTATTGCACAATTGAATGCATGTATTTTTTTATTTTATATATCTAAATTATTATTCACAAAAAAACACATTAAGTATTCAATTATGTAATGTTACACAGTACTCTCTTGTTAATAATTCAAATGTGATTTAAGTATAACACAAAAATAGTATGGATATATAAAAATTATTCTACTTAGTAATTATGAGCTTCTAATCTAGACAAATTAGAATATCAGTAATTTGTATAACTAGTACATTATGTTTAATCGCAATAAAAGTTGCAAATAGCTTATTTTATAAAAAGTTAGGTCATAAAAAACAATAATCAAATCTAAAGATATTTTGTTGTTTATTCATTCATAAAATGTTTAATTTGATAATTTAAAATTGAAAATAGTAAAACTGTTTAATTTGTTGAAAATTTATGAAATAGGAAAACTCTTTTAAATATGTATTTTATTTTAAATTTTAAAAATATTATTTCATTATTTTATGCATTTTAAATGAGATATAAAAATTTACATCAGGAGATATCTAGACTTTTCCATAGGAATCAGATAATAAAAAAATAATGAATCACTAACTCTTTGTCTTTTTTTTTCTTATTATAATCATTTTTCCCAAGGGCTTCCAAACTTTTCCCAACAAACTGTTTCTTGAATTTCTGTAATATTATTTGTTGAACGAACATATTTTTTTTTATTTATAACTTGTATTTTCCTCTCTACTATCTATTAAAGTTAAAATATTTCTGCAAATAAGAAATCTGATAAATATTTTATTCATCGACTTATTTTTTTACTCTCTTAAGATCTTGTACGCAATTCTAGAGAATATATTTTTAATGTTAAATGGCATGAAATAAGTTTTTATAATGAATTATTTGTTGGGAAATGTCATGAAATTTATGGATATAGTTGTTCTGGAGTTTTAACATAAAGATAATTTTTTTTGTATAAATTTTTTCTTAGTAATAACTGTACACAGAAATATTTCTTCCATAAAACTGTTTAGTTCCCGTTAAATTTGTATGGAGTTAAGTAGACACATTATCATATTTTTATGAAATTTAATAATTAGTTTTTTGGTATTTAAATAGTATTTTGACAATGCTAATGAAAGTTTATCACTCATATCGTTTCTATGCATATTTTGTTTTTATAATTACAGTTTTATAGCTTCAGATTAGTAATAAAACAAATAAAAACAATTAAGTATCAGACAGTAAGAAAAATTTCTAACTATATATTTGTTATAAATGTTATAGAAATATACAGACATTTTAATACGTTTATATATTTTAACAACCTACAAAAATATATTTATATTAAAATACACTCAGTATGTAGAGTAATAGATTATAAACAAATTTAAGTAAGATTTATTATTAAGTAAAAGTATATTATTATTAATCAAATATATTTATCCCTTACAAAGTTCTTTTTATATAAATTTTCGTTGGTATCTAATTGTTTCATTAGTGTTATCCAGTAAAAAAGAAAAAAGATAAAAGGATATTAATAAAGTTTAAAATATCTAATTATTACATTTGTTGTGTTGATCTATTTTTCATTAACATTTCCGTTCACAGAAATTCCTTCACATTCCCTCTATATTAAAAATTTATGTAATATATTTGAAATAGCTTATTTTCTAATATATTACATAAATTTTTATACTTTATGTAATATATAAAAATTTATGTAATATATTTGATAAATTTTTATACTTTATTAAATAAAGTATAAAAATTTTTATTTAAAATTTATATTCTAAATAAAAATTTAGAATATAAATTTTAAATAAAAATTTAGAATATAAATTTAAATTTAAAATTTATATTCTAAATTTTTAACTAAGAAAAATGTTAAAATGAAAATTTTCTAAAATCTGATTGATATTAATACATATTGTGATGTATTCAACATAAATATATAATTTTAATTTTCATTATAAAAGCAATATTTCACAATATATGAATAATAAATTTATCTAAACAATAGTATTCAATATAAAAGCAATATTTCACAATGTATGAATAAAAAATTTATCTAAACAATAGTATTCAATATAAAAGTAATATTTCCTAATATATGAATAATAAATGAAGCTAAACATTTGCAAATTATATGATTTTACAGAACGTAATGCAATTTTAAAGATTAGATTAGTTTATTAAATTTTACAATAACTAATGATTGTTTCTTAAAAAGTAGTTTATTAAATTCTCTTTCAAGTATTTAAATATTAGTGAACAGTTGGTGGTTTGGAAAAATTATTTTAGTTTTAGTATTTACTTGATCTTCTGATATAAACATTATAACTTCATTTTAAAATTTTCAACTAAATAAAATTATGATATTTGCATTATAAAAGGGAAACAAATGTGTACAATAGAATTCTGTTTGCATCAAACACTTAAATTTAGACTCACTGAGAAATAATGGAAATATTTAAAACCGACGAGTTCGATCGCATCCAACTCAGTGCACTAACTCACGTGATAACATGCAAATTGCGCTCATGGCAGTCACTCAGCGACATCACGAACCATAGCGCAAAACATTCAGCCTGTAACGCATCATCAAGTGTCAGCGCGTACCATTCGACACCGTATACAGTAGGAGTGACCAAACTTTTGGGAACCAGGGTCTACTCCACATTTAAAAATTCGAAGGCGGCATATGGTAAAGTATGTGATTTTTCTAAAAAAAACTTAATATTAATATTTCCAATATAGAAATTTACTGACGAAAACAATCAAAGTATTCATAAATCAAAAACGACCCATCCTATTCACTTCGTTTAGTTGAAATTTGTCACTGTATATCTGCGACACGTTTATCATATTGTGGCTGGTACGAGCTTATTGCAATGCATAAACACGAAATTAAATGTTCATCTGTTAAATGCGACCAATGTTTGTTTTTTGCTCATGATTGAAAAAGCAGATTCGCAAAGATACCTCGATCCAAAGTATCATTTCAAATACAAAATCAATTTGTAAATATTTGTAAGCGTTTCCTCAGAAATTAATTTTCAAAAATCAGTATCGATAAATATATTCTGGATTTAAGAAATATATCGCATCTTAATTTAATAATTTCTTCCTCGACCATGACTGATATGATATCTATTAAATGTTCTATTTTTTCAGATACTCCATCAATGTTGACATTTTCATTAAATGGAAATATACTAAAATTGAGTATTTCTTTCAACCTAATTGAGTCAGCGAATCTTCTTTCAAATTCTTCAAACAAAACAAGCAATCATTAAGCGAAATCTTCGAAGTCTCGGTTTGGATTATGGATACACTCTTCCTCCATGTTTTTGAAGTTTCTCAATTCATGTTTTTTTAATTGAGATGCATATCTTTCTATAGTTTTTGTGAATGTTTTAATCGCGCTCATCATGTCCGTTTTAGGTTTTAAATCGTAAACCTTTAATCATAAATCTTTAAATGGTAAATCTTTGCACAGTTTGTTTTGGGTCTTAAAGTGTAAACTGTAGTAATTTTTTATTTTAAATAATTCATTGATTCTATGTCAAGTCATAAATTAAATTGTTAATATCCGAGGTCATTATCGGGATGGTCACGTGGAATACCTATATTGTCTTCGCGGTCTACCAGTTGACCGCGGTCGACGTCCTGGCCACCCCTGGTATACAGCATAGTGGTCTGCCCGCAAAACGTCTTCGTCTAGCCGTAACGCAGAACCACAGACCACCAATGGTGCGATGAAAAAAGGTTATGGACGCAGAATGGATTGAAATTATTTTTACTGACGAGTCATGCTTCTGTCTCCAACACCACGCTGGTCTCATTCGAGTGTGAAGATACTGTCAAGAGATGTTGCTAAAGACTAGTCTTATGCACAATCACGATGGTGTTATGGTATGGAACGGTATTGGATATCACTCTCCCACTTCTCTAGTAAACAATGCCGGTACTTTAAGCAACCAGCGCTACATCTCCGAGGTGTTAGAGCCAGTTGTCAATCCTTACTTTCAGTGCTTGCCCACAGCATATTTCAACAGGATAATACATGGCACAGGTAGCATGCATTGTCAAAGGGTTCTTCATAAATTGCCAGATTGAATTTTTTCCTTGGCTGGCACACTCTCTGGATCTTTCTCCTATTGAAAACTTGCATTCCATGGTTGCTCAATGATTGACTCAGATTATATCCCCAGTATTTTTTAGTGAATGCCCAGACGTAAGGGAATGTTGTTCTTTAATAATAGTGGCAACTCTGGCTACTGATTTTAGCAGGAAACATACTTCAGAGAAGTCCATATATTTAATTACTTGGTACTTGATCAACATGCTATCTTCAAAATAAATTTTGTTGTGATATCTCTTGTCTTTCTTGGCTTTGCAATTTGGTGGGCAGGAGTGTATCTAATTTTCAAGAATCATTAAATATTTGTATGTATTAACATATTTGAATATATTGTTTAGATTTTATTTAGTAAAAATATATTCTTAGAATAGTTTTGATTATTAAAGATTCTGCAGAAAATATGAAACATAATGAATATTAGAGAATTCTTTTCTTTCACAACTATGTGACGTAAAATATTTTCAATGAATAAAAATATTCTATATAGATATCACGTTTATAGATTTAAAGGTTGATGACTGTACAATATTAAAGAATAAACTAGTTTTTTTTTAGCGACAGTCAATAATTATTTGATGTAAGATTTTTAAGTACTCTTGACTTTCTTAAACATCGCAAAATATTATTTTATTTTCATTCATAAAATAGTATTCGCAGTAATTAAGAAATATGATAAGAATATTTTATTGATCTGCATAATAAACTAAAATCAATTTGATTTTTTTCAGGTGCTGCGTAAGTTATGACTGGTCTGAGGTAAGACTTATATATTAAGAGCTTATTAATAAGGGACAGTTTTGAGTTCCAGGCTATAAGTGGAAAGAGGGTTTTTGTATATCCAATGAATTTGTTTCTGATATCAGTAATGTGTAGCTTCCAGGACAGGCTTTCATCGAGTTTGTCTCCCAGATATATGATGTCAGTTTTCCATTTAATCTTTTCACCTGCAGTTTGGATGCTATTGTAATTTATTCGGGATTTTTTACTGAAGAGAATTGCCTGATTTTTAGCCACGTTTATTTTAATTCTCCAAATTTTAATCCATTTGTTTATTTCATTATGGTGTTCTTTAAGCGTATCTCTTATCAGTTGATGTTTGGGTCCGGAAGCAAGAGCAGCAGTGTCATCTGCGAAGTGACAGAACATGGTTCGTGGGTTTTGAGAGATATATCATTAATGTACAGATTAAATAAGAAGGGACCCAGCAGTGATCCTTGAGGGACGCCTGCCGAAATGGGCCTTTCTGATGAGTGGGCGGAGTTTATCCTAACGGCAAATGTTCTATTAGATAGGTAGTTTCGAATGAGCCTGATTAGGTGCGGGGGGAAGTTATACTTATTCATTTTATAAATAAGGCGTTCGTGCCACGCCTTATCAAAAGCATTTTCAATATCTAGGAACACTCCGACAGTGGAGTTTTTGACAGCAATATTTTTTGAAATTTCCTCTACTACTCTTAGCAATTGATGCACGGTCGATAGTTGCCTCCTGAACCCAAACTGGTGGGGTATGATAATTGAGTTACATTCATCGTATCCTAATAATTGTCTTAAGATTAATTTCTCTGCTATTTTCCCCATGGTAGGAATCAGACAGCTGGGTCTGTAGTTTGTAGGTATTTTAGGGTTTTTACACTGTTCTGGATCTGAACTACTGTTACTTTCTTCCAGCTTTGTGGGAAATGGCCTAGTCTAATTATATCATTAATTATATCTGCTAATAGGCAAACTGCAATGACCGGAAGCTGCTTCATGTGTTTGTTTGAAATGTTATCAATTCCGGGGCTTTTCTTTGGTTTGAGTTCCATAATAACGTTTTCCATCTCTACAGCTGAAACTAGCTGGGTGGGAGGTGTGAATACTTGTTGCGAGAGGATCAAATTAGTTAATGATAGATTGGTGAATTATACGGTCAATATCTGGGTTAGCAGAATCTTTGGTTCGTAACTGTAGTTCAAATGCAGAGACTAGGATTTCAGCTTTCTCCTTGTTAGAGGTGATAGCTTTTGGACCATCTGCGAGTGGTGGTATTGTTTAATCTTTATTTTTGAACCTGTTGGCAGCTCGCCAAAATTAGCCGTCTTCCACATTGATTTTAATCAGATAGCCGTTCCAGGAACGATTGTTGTATTCCTCAATTTGTCTGGTGATAAGTTTTTTAATTTTATTTATCTGAGTTTTATTGTTGGAGTTTTGTATCTATTGTAGAATTTACGGAGTCCGTTGCGTTCTTTAATTAGTTTAGCGAGTGAGTCAGGGAGATAGGAGGTGTTAGCGGTTTTGCTTTGAATTTCAGATTCATTGATTGCAATTTGGATGGTACTTGTACGAGGGTTAACTTTATTTTCTAAGTTGTTGCTGTTGGAAGCAGGGGTGAAGGTAGAAAAAGGTATATTTTTAATTATATATTATCTAGAGTTTTTCCAGTTGGTTTTACTGGGCATAGATGTGGGCTCAGTAAGGACTTGGTTTCCATAATTGGCCAGGAACGGATAATGGTCCGATGATAGTTCTTCAGCGGTAATGATATTTGAAGGAAAAGGAATACCTCTGGACACTAACAAGTCAATGAAGCGTCCATTAATGGAGCCATAGTGGGTGGGTTTGATATGGAGAGTGAAATCGGTGTTGTCAATAAATGTTTTAAGGCGCGTCCGTGATCATTATCATACGCACAGTTCCAGCTCCTGTATTTGGCGTTTAAATCAATCGATCTGATCATTTTATAAGTTATTATACGTTAGATTTTCCAGATCAAGATTGACCAGATTGCTTTTGTGTGGGGGGGGGGAGGTACAGTGAGACAACTGCAATATTGCCATTGTTTGGTAGGTGGGGCATGAAGATCGTGGCTTGTCCAAAGTAGCGTTTGGGGGTGGGGATGCGGGAATAATTGATGCTGGCTTTTATTAGCACAGCTGTTCCTCCTTGTTTATTCATGAGATCATTTCAGTAGATTACATTAATTCGGTTTTTTAAATTTCATCTGATTTGTCAGATGCGTCTCCTGCAGCAGGATGATGTCTGGATTATTATTATAAATAAATTGCCTGAGCTCAGTAGTTTTATTAATTATGGCTTTGAAATTCACGCTCATCAGTTTCAGGTGATTGATGGTTTTCCTATTAATGGCTAGGGGTGTCATACACTCTTAGGGCTTTAAATAAAATATCCATTTTTTTAGTTGGGTGTTGGGCACTTTCCAGGAGAGGTACAACACCTAACAATGCAGGGAATGCTTTAAATATTAAGTTTATTTCTTTAATTAATTTCATAATATTTTGTATATTGTCTAAAATAGAGAGCTCAGCAAAAAACGTTGTCGGCACGGGGGATGAGATTGGGGTATTACCTGAGACTGCTTTCGCTTATGAAAAGTCACTTTTTATAATTCTAGACTGGGGGACTGTTGGAAGGGGTGCAATGTTGTCTGTTATTTTCTTTTTTTTTTTTTTTTTGTTTGTAGGGTTTTTGGAGCAACCGCCATACAAAGCTGTATGGTTTTGACCACAATTACAACATTTCGGTGTGTCTAGATGTTCATGGGGACTTTCATTTGACATGTGTTTTTGCCCACATTTAACACATTTGGGCTTGAGAAATCATATCAATGAATTGTGTCCAAAACCCTGGCAGTTGAAGGACTGAATGGGTTTGGTGTAAACATACTTTTCAGTTTTGACTATAATGTTTAGCATTTCTGTTGCTTCGAAAATATATGGGGCGATTTCATTGGAATTGAATGTAACGAGACGCTGTCTACGCATGACAGTTACACTAATGACTTCAAACGTTCTTTCCTCTAGTTCTGATTTTAGTAGTTCAGGGAGGGGGGTAATTGGGAGAATACTATTTAATAACAGCTTTAATTGGTTTTTCAATTTCGTTTTTAATTATTAGACACTCAATGCCATTTTCAGTAAGATAACGAGTAATGTTTCTATACGCTTCATGAGATGATGAGAACACTCTCAAGTAATCACCACTCAATTTGGCAGTGAGTTTGTTGTCGAATTTCATTTTTAGGTTGGCAATTAGTTCATTGAATTTACGGTCAAATTTAATTAGTATGGGGCTATGTTCCCGGTATTAGTGGAAGTTGTGTTACTTGACTTTAAATTTTTAGGTAGGTTAGAGTCTTTAGGATTAGTATTTGCAGCAACAGAATTTAATCTTATAGGTATGGTGTTAGCATCAATATTTACATATACAGAATCATTAAATAAAGAATTATTTACATTACAACACAGTTTGTCATTATTATCAGCAATTTGTACAGCACAGTTATTATTTACAGCAATATGAATATCCTCTCAATTTGAGGATGAATTAATAATTTTGTTTTTAAATTTTTTTTTATTTCTAGAGTAGATATCTTTAACGTTAACATAATTTGACAATTTTTGCTTACCCATAGAACTAGTATTACATTTTTTAGAAGTCATTTTATTTTTTGTACATATTATTTAAGTTACTAGAATTTTTAGTTAAACTATTATTTACAACAGTAAAATCATTATTCACAGTATTCAAATTACCATTTACATTATTAGATAAAAGATTAAACAATTTGTCAGAAACACCATGCAAGTCACAGTTGAAAATTAAACAAAAACCCATCTGGGAGTACTTACTTTTTAATAGTTCACTTGTGTTGAACACATGCTGGTATAGTTCATTATGATGTTTCCATACATGGTTATAAGATGATAATTTGAGTCACCCGTTTTCAACATGTTCATGAATGGTTTTTGGGTAGTCGCCAAAACCACCAAAAGCTAACTGTCTCCGTGAAGCTTCCTAAAGAGTCTAATCAAATGTTATATAAAAAGCAAAACTAAATATGGTTTCATATAAATAATAAAATCTTAAGTGATAATTACTTAGTACTTAAATGTACCAGAACAAATATTAATTATAATTTTTTTTTTATTCTAAACGAACATGATCCCAGCATAAAAATATTCACAATTATTTATAACGAAAACATATAAGAAAAAGAAAATAAGAAATATATATTATTTCATCAATTTTATAATTCTTTCAAATTGCGAAATTTATTCATACGTAACGTTCGACACAATTTTGATTTCATAAATATAATAAACCAATAATAAAAATACCAAAAGAATTGAAGAATATATACGTTTATAGAAACAAAATGTAACTTTGATTTTAAAAACTACCGTTATAAAAATTCTGTATATTCGCTTCTGTCAGTTTTAAATCTGAATAAAACGAAGCGAATTTTACATTAGTTTACATTAGGGCTTTAAATTCAATATTCTTCTTATCATTATTTTTCCTTATAGAAGTAATAAGTGAGTGCTGTAAAAATAGTATTCCTTACTCAAAACGTAATACAAAACATGAAGTACGAATATTATATTTGTATTTTTGTTTCCCAAATTTTAATACTGAAATTGAGATTAAATTTAAATACCAAGGGACTACAGATAGAAAAGGTACTCATCCCTATTTTTCAACTATTCTTTTTTGTAACATTTACAATCTGACAACATTCCTGTCGGAATAAACAAGGCACTGAATTAACTTTCGAATCTCACAGCAGCCACCATTCTTCACGTCTGTAGAGATGTAAGTTAAAATTGTGTTCAAAATCAATGATACATGTTTAAGCATTCAATTATTTATCATCCTGTAAGAATGCACAGAGCACAAAGTAAATTAAAATAATGTTATTATAAACTAAAGAATACTCTTGTCAGCATCCATCGACATCCAAGTTCTCTTTTTTAAAAAAATAATATCTGACATCTCGCTGTCACCACAGCGCCATCTCACAATCATTACAGTTATCGCAGATCATTACAGTATGCATAACCATATGTTAATCAGCATGTAGTAAGTATGAGCCCAGACCAAACAGCATTAAAAGTTTTTAACGTAACCCCCTCTAATAAAAGACCAAGAGAAAGACCATAAAAGAGATGGAAAGACTGTGTGGATGGGGACTTTGCCATCCAAAAAGTAAAGAACTGGTGATCAATTGCTGGGAGAAAGGCAGATTGGGAGAAGCTTCTAAGGAAGGTCTAGGCCCACAAAGGGTTGTCGTGCCAATTCTGATGATATATATGTATATATACATCGCTAATCATTCAGCTGCTTTCTCGAACATATCACAGTTGAAGGAACATTATAAAATATTTCATATGTAAAGTTGAATAAATTACATAGTTTTGCTGCAATAACTAAAAATGTTACCTGATGATATGTAAAACTAGTATATACGAATGATGAGTATAAATGTATTTTTAAAAGAATTATAATTGTGTATGTTTACCAAAAGATATTACATTATTTCTAAAAACTACTCTTCTATTTATTCTTAATGTCTTCATAAGTTAATATATTGTATATTGGCCTTTGCTATTCTAAGAATTGGCTATAAAGTCACAATTTCAAGTTTAAATAAATAATTTGATTTTTAATAATCACTAACAACATGTTATACTTTTTGATAAAGATAAAGTGACTGGTTTGTAAAACAATTCCAACCACGTATGCTTAAAGAATATCACAGAACTATTCTTTTTAAAGCAAAACTAGATTTTATTCTTTCTTAAAGAAAGTCCTAACTTAAATAAAAGAAACTTCCTAAAGTAACAACGGTTTTTTTGTATATTGCCCCCAATAGAATGCTGATCACAGCAACAAAATCAAAGATAACATCTGGATTTAAAAACGTGTGGAGAAGATAAAATCCCCAAATGTCTATTTTATGGCAATCTGTTGTAATGGAATAGCTTCCCAATATTTTTGCCAGAGGATATAAAGATGTGATACAAAAGATCTCATGATCAAATTTTGATTTTTAATATTTATTGATATTTATACTTTTAGATTTTGTTTCTATTCCCTTACTAATTTTAATGTAAAGAAAAGTTTAATCAGTGGCAATTTTTAAGCAAATTTAAAAAAGTTAAGCAAATTCTTTTATCCTAACTTGTAACATTATGTAACAAATTTTTCACAAAGTTTATTAAAATAAGAATAATTATTTTATCAATGGAACAGACTTACCTGATATTAGAATACATATCTATAATGAAAAGTATCTTTAATTTCAGAAGTGAGTTAATCTATAATTTAAAAAAATTATATTTTCATTTATTGCTGTTAGATATAAGGATTGAATTATGTCGTATAAACAAGAATTGAGGCATGAAATGAACTGTCTTTTAAAAAGTAACTTTTAAATATTTGTTTTAATTTATGTACAACTATTTAAATAATGAATAAGAACTTCAAACATACAAAATAATTTAAAATTTTAAAAAACAGAAAATTAACTTTTATTTTTGTCATAATCAACATATATATTTAAAAAAAATTTATTTGTCTGCCATTATATAATAACTAAAATGGATGCTAATTAAAAATTGAAAATGTGTAACAGGTTAATTATTCAAATAAAAGAAAAGTATTGATATCATTTTATATATCCACTTGAGCTTAAAATGCACATGATCCTACTGTAACATGGCCTATGTAGAAAGTCAAAATCTTTTAATTATAAGCATTCCTATGATATCGAATAAGATGGACAAATTATAACCTAGAAAGCTAAAGGATCTTGGTAGGAAACTTGAGTCTATATTAAATTAATTTTGTAAAAATATGTATTTAAGAAATTAAGTTTTACTTTTTACATAAACAAAGAAAGCATTTGTCTATTACTGTTAAGATTTTGCGAGGTATATTTGTGTTAAATATTGTTATTATTTCTATTTATTTAAAATAGCAAAACTTTTCACAAAAGAAAACTTAAAAATTTGCTTTGCTCTTAATTTATTGTAACTGCATATACGTCCTAAGCAAACATTTTAAAAAATTATTAATGGAGCATTATTGATTTCTCTTGTTCAGTTGCTGAATATAAGAAACTTAGTTGGAAGGTGCATTTCATACATTGATTCAAGTTACGAAGTCCAATTTTTGTTTTAACAATTTCGATTTCAAGTTGTTTCGAATTGTCAATAACTATAAAAGTGCAGTATATTCGGTGGAGTAAAATGAAGCATACTTTTGTCGATATGCTACCGCATGTTTGATTAAATTTGAAACGTTGCACTTTTTAAGAGAAGAACCTGAAGAAAATTTTAAATTTTTCAAGCGAACATGTGAGCAAGTCAATGTTTGTTCATTTTGCAATTTACGATGGAAAAATTGGTTTGTTTTTATAAAAATATAATTTACAATTAAGAAAATGAGACTTTAAAATATACTACCATTATTTTTATTTTTATGAAAACAATTCAATTTAAATGTACCAGCGAAGAGTTCAATCAATAACTTAAAAAAATATGCACATTATTTTCAATAAATTATAAAACCAATATTTAAAATTCTTTCTTGACGGATATTGAACAAGATAAATCCAGTCTATGCACTGCCAGTAAAATTATGCATTGTAAAATTAATTCAATATACAAGGCTTAAAAAAAAAAAATCTATATTCCAACAGTTTAATAATATGGAATGTGCAGAGGTTGGATAATTGAACACACACATTTAAACATATAGAAAATTAAACACTTTTAAATAACAGCTGATTATATTAATTCTGGTGAGATTTCAAAATTTGGCAAATTTCTTTTGAATTCTGAAATTGTAGAATTTTATAAAAATATTTAGCATTTTATAATAATATTGCTTGTTGATTTTATACAAATGGTAGGTGTATCACTTATACAAGAATATTTAGACAAAAATAATTCAACAGTTGGCGAATATTTTTAATTATTATTTAAAATATTAGGATTATTTTATTAAAATTGTAGAGTTATATAAGTGAATCAAATTGAGTATAACTGACTGTAGTTAATATACATTCTAAAATATTTAAGCAAATTAATTTTTACTGCTGTCTTTGAAATTAGTTATATTTTTTATATAACAGATAATTATTAAAAATGTTCATTTTAAAAAGTTTAATAAATTTGCTTAGATGAATAAGTTTATTCATTGAATAATACGTACTTTTATTAGACACACACACACACACACACACACACACACACATATATATGTGTGTGTGTGTGTGTGTGTGTATATATATATACATTATGACATTTACAAAATAACTTAAATAACTTTCTTGCAAACTTTTAATTTAAGAAGAAATTACTTGCAGGTACAATACGATAAGGGATTCAAAATATAGAATAGTTTAGAAGAAGAATAAAAATAAATAATAATAACATAAAAAAATATTTTTTTTCAAATTAATAATTTGGTAATTTCAGCTATTCCAAGGGTAGGCTGTTATTTTTCGACATATTACATACATTCTAAAAAATAACAAAAAATTGTAAATCAACAAAATACAGGGATAAAATTTTTATTGGAATATTAGCTTGTATAGTTTTTATAATTAATTTATAATAATAACATAATTGATATAATAGTATTCATTAAACAATGATTAATTATATACACTATTGCAGAGTAATTATTAACTCTATTTATTCCTTCAAACTTTACGCATCTGTGCCACATAGAGAAATTCAAAATCAATGAATATAAGATCTAGAGTTAAAACTTTGTTAAAGTGAGTCTTAGTAGATTGGGATCTGGAAGATGAAAAATGAGTTGAGTTTGAAAAATAATCAAATTCTTCAAAAATTTTAAAAAATAGCTGAGAAAAAATGCAGAGGAAGAATTGTTGGAAAATGAATGCGTGAATTGAATAAAAATTGGGGCAAGAAAAGAATGAATTATACGGTTTTATTCTTGTAAGGAACCACATATAAATTTAAACAAGTTTCTGAAATATAAAATATTGTTTTACAATTAATTTAAAGTTTATTTAAATTTCTAATTAATTTATTGTTCCTATTGGTTATTCGACTATAAACTTAAATTGAATTTTTCTTGTATCAATACTTTTATGGAAGGTATTGTTTTAATCAAATTTGTTTTAATTTGATAAGTTTTATGAATATTATTTTAAAAAATACATAAATTTTTCATGTATGTTGTGTACGTTACAGAAAGTTCTTCTGTGAGGGATTTTGTATTTTACATTTATATTTAACTTTAAAGATAGAGAAATCTCAATTTTACTATTTAGAAAAATGGTTGTAACTTATATATGCTACTTGTATACATAAAACAAATACGATTGTATTTGTTTCAGGTTATTTAGACATATTTTGAAATTTTTAATATTATAGTAATTTAATTAATGCTATTACTATTAACTAACTTAAAAAATCATAACAAGGATATATTTAAAATAAAATCTAAAATAGCACTAAATTCCTCATAGGAATAATAATATAGTTAATAAATGTATAGTAAACAATACAATCAGTTATATGTTATATATATATTGCCAAGGTTAAAATTCTTTTCTTCTTTTGCAAAATTATTTGAATAGAACATGTGTACATATGAATAATTATTATACATTCTCATTTATAATAGAATGATAGAACAGAAACAAATAAAGATAAAAATGCATCCATTAGCCAAAATATAATAATATAATAATTGTTATATGTTTTGTAGATGATAGTGAAATATCTCCGGAATGTGAGTTTGAAAATGTGAGGACTATTAATTCTTACTCACAACTGGTATTAACACACTTATGTCAGCTCTCCATTATTCAAATAGTATTTCAGTGTTATAAATGAAGCTTTACACATAAATGATATTACTACGATACATAATTTTCTCTTTACATAGAAAC
>JAPDSC010095020.1:19844-30623 GCA_026290005.1 Latrodectus geometricus | reverse complement strand
TAAGAGTTATCTTCATATATGCCCAGTTAATACTGTCATCAGTAGTTCTGCAGTACAACTCAAATATACAGAAGATTCTTTTTGTAAAAATGTTTCTAATATTTGCATATTAATATTTTTGTTCTATTTTTATTAATATATATTTCAGTAGTTTAGTTTCGTAATAAAGATAACCATAAATATAATTATTATCAATAAATTAGCTCGGATAATTTAAATCATAACTGCTTAAATTATCCCAGCTAAATAATTTTTCATGTGAAGAAAAAATTAATCAAGTTACCCCTCTGCTCACAATCAAAATAAAATATGTATGTGTGCATATGCATGTGCGTGTATGTGTAGGTATATATGTGTGTGTACTCAAAGTTAAAATTTGGTGTCGCCATAGCTTCAGAAAACTTAAGAATTTCGTACTTTTATTTCTGAAATTTTATTGAATAAGAAAATATATTTCAGGAATGATGATATATAAAAGTGTTTATTAAAAGAATGAAGCTATAATAATTTAATTTATAACACTTAATTATAATAATGTCAGCTTCCTTTTCTTTTATATTAAGTAATTTTTAAGTTAATATAATAATTAAGCATTTCCTAAATAAAATTTAAACTATAAAATATAAGGTTTCAGATATTCTATTACAAAATAAATTTTTTGCTAATCCAAAAATGCAGAAATTTTTATGATTTGATTTTAAAAAATTTTACTGCTTAAGAATTAATTCTTTTACAACACTTTATTCTTTCGAATCACATTTAATACTTTTTATAGAAGTAAAAATACAATAAAGTAAACAATACTTTTTATCAAAATATTGTTTAGTTTGTTCCACAATTCTAAGATACATTGTTTCTTTATCGTCTTTGCCTTGTATTATTCGTATTTTAACTTACTTGTCTCAACTTGTCTATAAGCTAGCCGCTCAGAAAACAATTTTAACACTTTATTCAGTATTAGTCCATAAACTTTATAGATGCCCTATGTATATAACTAACTTCATTAAATGAGAAGGAGTTTCAATGGAAATAAATAATTTAAAAGAATAACCAATATTTTTCTAATAATTTCTTAATATGGTGATAAGCGATAACATTCTCAGAATGTTTTAAATTGGAAATTAGAATCTTTTGTTTGTGGAGATTAAAAGATAAGTTTTTATCAAAAAAGGCAGCGAAAACTAAGAAATAAATACTGCTCCAATCTGTAGTAGAAAATACATACATACATTACTTATAGACATATATATTTTGTGAAATTTCTATGAAATATCAAAAAAATTCGCTGAAAATCCTTCTGTGAAAAAAAAAAATTAATGAACTTAGCTTAATCCTTCAAATTGAGTGCTTCACAAATGAAATATATGTAAGCCTTTTCTTATAATTTGGTTTCTAGATTTTTAAATTAAAAAAAAACTGGCAGCATTATAATTTTTAATTGACTTGAGGGAAAAAATGTTTTTATCTTCTTAATTCCTCGCTTTTAAGGCCATTTGATTCTTAGAATTTTGTTCATTAATTAGTTATTATCAGTAAGGAGATAAAGTGCTTTAATTGCACAACAGCAGCAAGGAATTTTTTTATTTTGGTAAGTACTTTTTTCTTACTTGAAAAGTATTTCAGTAGAAAACTTTTAAGCCATCTTTCTTTGGAGTTTTCCCCATTTATCTAATTGCACAATTGACTTAAAATTTCTTTATTTTTCACATATGAAATGGATTTTTTATTTCATTGCAAAACAACTTTTTTAATTCTAGATGTTTTTCAACAAAGAACTGTATTCAATCAGATATTGTAAGTAGTATATAAGTCTTTATTAGAGCTAATTCCAGGAAGGTTGATATACAGCCTTAGTTTTTTCTAATTGTAAAGCTATATTTCCATACCACCTGCTAAGTATTAGGTTGGGGAAAAAGTAATCCATTATTTTTTCGGTAGACGTCTGTAGAGATCGATATCTCGTGAGGTATTTATCAAACAATTTCAGATTTATACTTATTGGAAAGATGACATTTGACACTAAAATATCCTCTTGCGGTTTTTTGTTTGATTAATTCAGTTACGAGTACAAGGTTTTAAAAATGCTAGACAACAAACAGAAAATTCGATACATTTTCGTTTTTCTCTTGTAACGGCGAAAAAGATAGCCAGGTGGCTAAAATTGTGAAAGGTGTTTATCGTCCTATGTAAGACTGTTACGTACAATTTTTGTGTCGTCGATTCCGTTCGGGTATTTTTGATGTTAGAGTTCACCTCGCATGTGGATACAGCATCGTCGAAAATGTCTATAAAATATCAAAAATGATCGAAGTTATCTGCATGTCAGCAGTCGTAACGCGCAAGACCTAAAATTCTACATGAAAGCTGTTTTAAACCTTTTTATAAAGTGAATCCAAAAGAAGTTACATAAAGTTCAAGTAAAAACAATGGATTTCTTTTTCCCCAAACTAATATAAAACTATTCGCAGAAGTTAATCGTAATTGAATTGTTTTTGAAGAAGAAAATCAAATGCCTCTTATTTCTCTTATTTATAAATCAGAACCAGATTTGTTTCTAAGTGCAGATCGTAAAGCATTTTGATTTTGTCAGTTATTGATAGCGTGTATCAAATATCCGGTCATGTTCACTCATCCAGGTGACCTAGTGCATAAAGCAATACTTTAGTATCGTGAAAATATCCGTTTTGAGTAAAAATTGTTGTGAGGAGAATTAATTGCTTAAAATTATATCGATAACCGCGGCGCTTGTTTTAGAAGCACGCACCCCATGGTTCTTAATCTTTCGAAAGACGTTCTTGGTTAACTTGTGAGTAATCAACAAAGAGATTGATTGTTATCTAGAAATAAATCAATGGATCTGAATGCTAGATAGATTCATTTGATTCGGACCTGGTAGTGATATGAACGGTCCATTAATGGTTGGGTAATCATCCAACAAATTCATGAGAAGAATACATAAACTTGAAAACCGTTAGCACAAAATGTATTAAAAAAAGACAGTTTGTTAAAAAAATGTTTATTTACTTAGTCATAATATTTATTTTCTCATAATATACATTTTAGTATAAGAGAGGATTTTCTTTAGAAGGCAATAAAAATTATGAAATCTGGTATAAGTTATGCATAAAAATATTTCTTTTTAAATATAAACTTCTAATTATAATATTTAATTGACTGAGATATTTCAAACAACATATCAAACAAATTTTTTATCTTAATTTTTTATGTAATACATAATTAAGGTCATTATGAGACTTTAAGAATCCTTGCGGAAAATGTTATTTTGATTCTTCTAATCGTTTATTTATATTTCTTTTCAGCATTAATTTTTTCTGCCTTGAAACTACAACTCGTGAACATACTACGCAAGTTGATATGTTTTTAGCCAAACCAGTATGTCAAGTAAATTGATAAAAGTTTTGTAACTTTTATAAAATTGCTGAAATAAATAAAAAAAAATAAGAACAAAGTATGATACGGCATAATTTTAACATATACGCAGCACTTAATTGAAAAAAAAATTAAGTATATGGCATTGAAATAGATTTATATGAAGAAGTTTCGTCAAGTCATGTTTGTTGAGACATATTTTTTTCTCAGTTTTTGTTTTTCGTTTCAGTATTGTGAGAAATAAAAAATGTGCAAAAGTGCACATGCATAATTCCTTCAGCGAATTGCACTTTTGTAAAAGATTTTGCTAATGACTGACCATTTCTGGAACGATTAAGATTTCGGTACTATAAGGCAGTGCTCCGCAACCGGTGTGCCACGGCACACCGGTGTGCCGCCGTTGAAACACAGGTGTGCCGCCGCTTGAAATTACACAACATATTTATTTTAATGCAATGTACTCTAATACAAATTTACAATTTATAAAAACGAATTGTATATATTTACTATATTTCAATGCAAAACCATAAATAAAATAACAATTGTTTAGCACTTGCTATAATGTATTCACACAATAGAAGAAATGGATGTCAATAGAAGTAAATTGAAGATGGACTCTGTAGATTAAATTTGCTAATACGGCTCTAGCTAAAAATGTCATCACAACCAATAGAAACGCTCCTAACCACCTGCACAATGTTTATATCGCAAAGCATTGTGCACAATGTTGCACAATGCTTAACAAAGCTTTTCGACACTTGTTTTAATTAAAAATGATAAGCGGTCTTGCTTAAAATATCTCGATCAAGAACTTCGAGTTGCACTATCAAATATCGAGCCCAATATAAAATACTTGTGTTCCTTGAAACAAGCTCAAGTATCACATTAATTGCCTATTTTTTTGTATTATTGTAGTTTTGTAATTAATTATATATGTTATGTACATATAATACCGTAAATATGTAAAGTAAAACGAATTAAAATATTAATTAATGTATTATTTTCTGATGTGTATACGTGTTGTTTTATTATATTTATACCTATTAAATTTGGTGTACCGTGAAAACCAGAAAAAGCTTTTGGTGTGCCACGAATAAAATAACGTTGCGGAGCACTGCTATAAGGGATTTGTATCGATGATTATTTATAAAAGGCACAGCAAATATGTATGCCATTGCTTAGTTTTTTTGTTTAAATTTGAATTTTCATAATTTAGAAGCTGGAATCAAGTCCTATATTTGACAGCCATTTCCAGAGATGGTACCCTAGCCCTATGGAGTATGATTTTGGGTTCAAACTATGCTGTTAGAAAATGCTTTGAGGATAGCTATAAAATACATTAGTTTTGCAAGAAATGAGAAAAGGAAAAGACGCAATTATTTCTTTTCACTTATCTTGTAATTATTTTTTTATTAATTTTCAAGAATTAAATACAATTTTTATTATTTTATAGAAAATAATCACTGAATCAAGATTTTTTTTATAATTTTTAAAAGCATTATCTTTCTTTGCTATATAATAAAAATTAAATTTTATTTGTTATATTATTCTTTAAATCAATATTACAATTCATACACAAATAAACAATGCACTATTCGTGTACATATTACATTTATAATAAGAAAATCAGTTATAATTAAAATCACATAGTTTATGAGCAGATTAACTAAGGTAATCCGTTAAAGTGAGTTTTCAAATTATATAAATTTCAAAGTAATCTGCAAATTTTATTTAGGTTATATTTCTGTAACTTTAAATTAATTTAATGTTATTTATTTTTCGATATCTAAAGAATCAAGTTTAATAGCAAACAGTCAATCAATTAGTATATTGAATCAATGATCAATCAATCAAATGAAAAATTCTATAATACAACTAATCAAACGGTTTGAAATATATGAACATATTATTTATATTTTTTATATAATCTGAATTTAATTAACATTATATGATTTATTTTTAAATATCGTCCTTGATTCCGCATTTTAATGGAGTAAACCAGTTAATCTATAGATTACCCGAGAAATTTATTAATGGTTTTCGAGCTCTTAAGGTAAATTAATGTCTTTTTACGGAAAAAAAAGTGAGCTTGAATAAGGAATCTAAGTTTCCTTGTTCAAAATCAAAGCAATGTCGCACATCTACGAGGTAATAAATAAGATTATCAATGTAGGACAAATGTATTCTATGTCATTGCTGTAAAAATGAGTTTTCCAACTGCTGAATTTTGGCAAGAAAGATAAGAGTTGAAGAATCCTTTTCCTGGAATATCACAAGAATGTTCTATTAGATTCATATCTAAGAAGTATACTGGTCATTCCTTTCAAGTGATATTTTTATAGAAAAGAAAAACGTTCATTTTTGCTGAGTGTGAAATGGCTTGACATTATCTCAGCAATAATGTATTCCTGATTGATAAAACCTTGAGAGAAAGCTGAAGGTCAGCAAACAAGATAAGATTTAGGGATTGGATCGATATGACACGTAGAAAATCGTATCGCTTGTGGTGTAAAATGCAAATAAGCTCTAATATTTCTTCTAACCTTGGTGTTAATTTCAGGAAGTAAACTGTGTCTTCCTACTCTCATGTGTTTCATCATGTGGCGTGAGAATAATTATCGAAACTTCTCATTTATTTTCACGCCTAATTTGTTAATATGCTCATAAAGTAAACAATTATTCTTAGAAGTAAATGATTATGAGTCTTACTTGTGGCAAGTCATGAGTATTGACAATACGAATAAAAAAAAAAAAAATGTATGAAAAATTAAAAGAAATTTAAGAAAATTGATGAAAATTTGATATAATGAACGAAGTGAAAAAGAATTTGTTTTAACTGTTATATATTCATACAATGAAGTATTACTGAGAAATATAATGAATACTTTTTTTTGTTGAGTATTACGTCAGATCATCCTCCATCTCCATTGAACTGAACAATTACTTGCACAAATGCAGCAAAAGTATTTCGTCTGGAGCTAAGTTCTACACTTAAGCTGAACTAGCCTCTTCTGTGGAGAAAAACTTACTTCACTCACACTTTAATCCCACCGTCAGTACCTATGGTTTGTGTTCTGCATGGTGGTTCATCGTCAAGGAAACACAAACCAGGCGTGTGTCTGCGAATTTACAAACACACATATTGTAGTCAGTGTTGAATAACTTGAGTCGACATTTTATATAGCACAAATAATTACATGAGGTGTTGTTGCAATAAAGTGAAATTCATAGAGCGGTTTATTTAAACTGTTTATCTTTAATATCAATCTTCATTTTGTATTGTTGAAGTATACGATTATATTCCAATCATCAGCGAACATTTTCAGTTTACAAGGAGTGATTATATAATTTCGATATAACACTTTAAGAAAAACTTTTAATATTCCCACTGTAAAGGATTACTTGCTGATAAATTGTATTCACTGTTAGAAAACAATCAATGGCAGTCAATAGTATTTTATAGTCTCCTACAGAAATAATAATCGAAGTCGTATTTCATTTCTTATCTAAAAACGCTTATTTTTCCTACATCAAAAACAAAATTTACTCACTTTTTTTTAAGCATTGTAATTTTATTTTTAATCTTTTCTACCTTATATTTGTAAAAAATTGTTGATTATATGGTTGTTTCCTAAAGAATTCACAAATATCCTTATTACTTTAAGCAGTACAATTTATGTATTCTTCATCAATATATTTTGTTTTTAGTCATATATTTTTTATGCATAACTAATGACATTATTTTAATCACTGCTATTTTAATACAGTATTCATTTATTCAAAAAATGTCTTTGGATTTATTCAAAACTAATAATTTAATAATATTAGAGGATTTTTCCTTTTATATATAAATGATAATTTAAAAAAGAAAAATTTATTTTGATTTCATATTTTTTGCAAAATATTCTTATTTTTAACAACACTCAAAATAATCTTAATATTACTTCAAACACTTAAAATAATAATGCCAGAGTATACATGCATAAATTATGAATTATATCTTGTGCACATATTGATATTATAAACAATATAAAAATATTTGAAATTAATTAACAACAAACAAGTATAAAATATGTTTTATAAATTTTTGAATTTTGTGTTATTAATTTTGAAATAATATTTTTTTAAAAATTAATGAAACAAAATTTTAAATTAATTTATTTTAAACTTTTTTTAAAATAATTAAATTTTAATCATGATAGACGCATTAACATATCCGTTAGAAAACAAAAATTCAAACATATTTTTGAGTAAGAAAGAAATTAATTAAATATTACTTAATTTTATCTATATAGTTTGAGTTCGTAATTACTTTTGTTATTGTTTGTCGGCTTAAAGCTACAATTATATGTTTTTAAAAATTTATGTTAGCTAAATATTTTAGCTCAAGCATTTTGCAATTATAAGAATATAGTGACTTTATATATATTTTTAAAATCATGGTGTTTATTCAGCCTTCATTTCATAAGTAATATTTTTATATAAAAAAATTATTCAGATATTAAAAGTATTCAACATAATACTTTAAATATTAAAAAAGTATTCAAATAATATTTTTATATAAAAAAATTATTCAGATATTAAAAGTATTCAACATAAAAAACTAAATAAATAACCAAGAATTAAATGTACTTTGCGAATCTCTCAGCCCTTTATAATATTTTTATATATGAAGATAATATATTTATCAAATTGCATATATTCAACCACAATTTTACAACAGAACTAAGAGTAGGAAAAATATCATAATATTAAATGCCTGTCGGATATAATCGAAATTTTCACATACGATGAAAAAAAAGATTAATTTGTTACTTTATGTTAAATGTAGTAAGTTATTTACCCCGAAAATAATAAGAATTAATCTTCTTTAAAAGAGATTTAATACAATGTTTTCAATTTTTAAGAAAAGCTGCTTATTTCGAAGAGAATTATGGGTAATTGATAGTTCACACTCTAGTAAAGAGGAAAATCATAGATTTATTTTATTTTTAGAAATGTCAGAATCAGGTCCATCAGCACTCTTTATAAAGAATTAGTAAATAACTTCCCTACTTAGGTGGGAAAATTGTATGAGAATGGATTTATTGAAAATAGAATCGTCTTTTATTTCTTCTTACATAACTGTTGATTAGTCAAATGAAAATTTAAAATTTTTGTAATTTTGCACTTTTATGATTGAAATTTTGAAATTCATTTGAATGAAACTGTAAGTACAACAACAAATAGCGTTTGTTATCAGTGAATTCCTATTTATTTTCATTACAACATTTTCTTCCTGTATCCTACGTTCTCTATTTCAGTATAGTTATTACACATCATATCATGTAATTAGTATGTGTAGTACTTGGTACAGAGTGTATTTTATTTTTGCAAACCGCAATAGTGTTTATCAGTATGTAAAAATATGTAATAATCTTTCGTTCAATCTTTTGCAAAATGTAAAGTTTTTATTTAGAAAAATGACAAAAGTTACATTTAATTTTTTTTCTAAAAGTATGTTTATGAAAAGTAGATTCAAGAATTTTATAAACTATTCTTCTACTTTAAAACATGGTTTTTTGTTTAAAACACTTTTGAACAATTCTTCCATTTAATTGTGCTGAATAGAATCTAGTATCTTATAGATTAAATGATAAAACTTATTTCTGTAAAAGCTATTTAAAATTCTACAAAATATGTTCTTTATTATAAAAACATTATAAAGAAATTTTAATTGAAGTATGTTTCATAAAACAATCATAGAATAGTGTATCCTAAACACTTTCATACAATTTTATTATGATTTAAAATGTTTTTGTGAAGAATATGATATATAAATGTCATTATAAATATTAAAACAATACAAGTAAATCATCTGTAGAAATAGGTTATTTGTTTTTCTATTTCAAAAAAAGAATCAAAACTTTATATCATTTAAAACTGCTTTTGTTTTAAAAATGCTCAAAATATAAGTTTAGAAATTCTCTACCTCAAAAAAGGTGTACCAAAAATAATCGATCCAGAACTACGAAAATCGATATATTTATGTGATTTGATGTTATGAAAATTATTAATAATTCATGACGACACACGGGTCTTGAGCTACGTATATTTAGGAAATCTCGTGTAATGAGAAATGAATTTCCTTTTTATCGAGTATTTACGTGAAAAAAGATTTAAAAATTCACTCAATGATACTATGAATAACTGTCCTAACTCTGAAGGAATACCTTTCAGCTGCCGCTAATTCTTCAACTTATTTCACTTAAAGACACAGATTACTAAGCTCAGTGTCAATTAAAACAATTAATATTATGAAATCAATAAGTCTTTGCGCAATTTAATTTTAATAAAGAGTTCTCCACATATCACAAAGCTAAAATTTATTTGTTGTATTATATTACTTCAAGTTATATATAGCTCATTTACATAATAACATTAAAATATTCATATTTACTAATCGTTTCCTAATGAGAGTATGGTTAATCGTTCCGTTCTCTTGCGACTTGTATTGATCCTTATTTAATCAGTGTCGAATATGGTCAAATATGGAATCAATAAATTTCTGAGGTTCATAATGAATGGCATGGAAGATTTTTAACACCATATTGTGAGGCTGTGCCAACAAATACATAGCTACATCATTGACAATTAGTCACCAAATAGACTTGTTCGCAGCCGTCACTTAATCTGTGTCGAATATGATCAAATATGGAATCGATAAGTTGCTGAGGTTCATAATAAACGACACGGAATATTTTAACACCATATTGTGAGGCTGGGCCAACAAATACATAGCTACATCATTGACAATTAGTCACCAAATAGGTTTGTTCGCAGCCGTCACCTTATCTGTGTCGAATATGATCAAATATGAAATCGATAAGTTGCTGAGGTTCATAATAAACGACATGGAATATTTTAACACCATATTGTGAGGCTGGGCCAACAAATACATAGCTACATCATTGACAATTAGTCACCAAATAGGCTTACTCGCAGCACTCCCAGTTAACTCGTGTACAGTGCAATGATATTTAAAGTTACATGATCCGCCAACAAGGATACTGTTTCTCACCTTCCTTTTACAATGCAGCATAAAAATCGCATAAGATGGACACAATGTAGAGTTTTTCCAGGCAAGTTTTGGTTCTTTGCGCAACATTTTTATGTGTGTCTAGAGTCTTTGAGGAAAATACTCGTCACCTTGTATTCACTATCATCATAAGGAATATAAAATTAACATGATTGTATAAGCAATGATTAGGTTGTTGTTGCATCAGCATACTTTTCTATATCTAGACCGGAAGCAATCATCAAGTTGTTGTTGCATCAGCATAATTTCCTATATCTAGACCGAAAGCAATCATTAAGTTGTTGTTGCATCAGCATACTTTCCTATATCTA
>JAPDSC010095020.1:0-19834 GCA_026290005.1 Latrodectus geometricus | reverse complement strand
TCAGCATACTTTCCTATATCTAGACCGGAAGCAATCATTAAGTTGTTATTGCATCAGCATACTTTCCTATATCTAGACCGGAAGCAATCATTAAATATACTCCATGCACATCTCTAGTTGGAATCGATAGTGTTTTTAATAGAGACCGATATGTAACTGACATCATAAAGCCAGCGACTGTGCATTATTTTCGAGACGCCATCTTTCAAAAGGATTTTGCAGGAGTACATGCTACGCTTCATGTTTAACTTCTACAGTTGATGAAGTGTGACATAGACTTGAAGGATGGAAATCATCATGGAATGAATACCCCGTTTCTGTCATCCAAGTTCCATTCGATTACATGCCTAATTGGATGATGGGCGTTTTAGTTGCCATGGGTTACAATTGTTTCAATTAATTTCGTAGTTCTATAAACCCCCAAATCGCTTGCAAATTAAATATTTTGTTTTTATGTCATACTGTTGAGGTGCAATAAATACCTATTTTGTTTTCCTTCACAATATTGTAATTTAAATGATTTTAGCAGTGTATATTTCTTTCATCAAAAACATATTTGAATAATCTTATGTTCTTGATGATATTTTACTTCTTATTTTACGTTTACTAAAATCAGTTGAAGAATTAATGGATGTATTTTCATATTTGTTCTTTTCAGGCTTTTTAATAATCACTGAATTTCAGTAATTAGAGTAAAAAAAATTTTCAATATGTTTCTTTATGTTTCCTTACATTTTTTACATACATTTCCTTACAAACCCAGGCATTTCGGTCTGCTAAATCATCAAAAATATTAAAAATATTTTAATAAGCAATAATTATTATTTTATATTTATAATATGATAGTTAATAAGTGATTTATTTTAATAAGTTATTAAGTGATCATTCAAGTCCAAATTAAATTCAATGGTTTAAAATGGTCTTATGTACATTTTTGCATTTTTTTCAACTTTTACAAATTTGTCCTTGTAGTTATGTAAAATCAATTTGTTCTCTCTTCAATGATACTTTTCTAAATTGTAAAGGAAGAGTTAATTGATGCAGAAAATTCAATCAAAAATCATTCAAAATCATCTTTTTTTTTTTTTAAACTGAGTGACCATTTATAAAAAAATGTTTTTCTGAGAGTTTTGTAGTTAGAGCTATAGCTCTTTGCACAAAGAGGTGTAGTTGCTATATTTCCACAACTGACAAGTAGTTCTATGAGTTTAATAAAATAAATTCAGCTATAAAATACTGTCTCATGGGACTATTTCACTCTTTTCCCAAATATAGAAATGCATTTATGATGAATTAGCAATCGATGTTGGATGCTAACCAGGATAGATTTAAATCTACGTTCCCTTTTTGTAATTTTTATGAAAATATATATTTATAAACAATAATTTATCCTTGTGCTTAATAAATATGCAACATACCACAGATATAAAAGTGAATTTCTGCTTTTACGTAGTTACTTTTTCATAGATTTCATTTTATTTTTATATTAAAACTGATAAATCTAGAAATCTCTGATCTGCAATTTCTACTCATCGTATCTGAGAAGAAACTAGGGTCCTATGTTCTATTCCAAAAAAAGAAACTTTCAAACCAGTTACTTCATTTGCACCTTATGCATATAAAATTATTACTAATATATCTAGTTCTTTCGAGATAGATTCTATATTTAGTTCCTAGCACTTGAATATTTGCTTCTATCGGATACATTCTCATATTTTATAGCCTTTTGATGCATGAAAACACAGTCTTCATTTTTTCTTCACAATATTAAGTTTTGCATATCTTACATTACTTGGTTTTCTACTGAAAATAAAAAGAAGTGCTACTGGTCCAGGTGCAGCAATTGTTTGCAATTTTCGATACATTTTCATTAACTGAAATATTTTATTTTATTTTACATTCCTTATAAAAGTAATCAGAATTGTGTTTTTTTAAGTCTACATGTATTTATGGTTTTTCCCCCTTCAAAGTTTGTGTCTGTAAATAAAAAAAAATGTCATTCTAATGTGTATATTTTCATTTTCCAAGAGTTCATTGTCTTCCTTTTCCAACTTATAAAAAATAACAACGTTTTTTACGATAATATTTATTTCAATAATAATATTCAGTTAAATAAGTATAACAATAATATTCAGTTAAATATTCAGTTAACAATAATATTTAGTTAAATACAATAATTACAATAATATTCAACGTTTTAACTTACGAAAAAAGTTTTCTTTGATGAAAACGTTTTTTCAAAAGTTAGATTATTCTAATATCATTTTTTTTATTTTTTAAATATTTGGACTTGATTGTTTTGAATTTTTTTCAAGTAAATTATAATACTGATGCAACGGTAGTGGAAAAACACTTTAAAAACAGAATATAAAGTGAATATAAACAATATTTTTAAATCCTTTCTTTACACTAAAACAATCTAGACATTTGAAATTTGAGGTCAAAATTTCAACTTGAAAATTTAGACATAAATGAAATTTTAATGCACGACTATTTTTGATTGAGCATGGAACGCAGCATTCTTCTCCAAAGTGTGCTATAAACTTGTGTAATACGAAGGATATGGATATTATCAGTTTTTCGTACTTATAATATCTATTATTATTAAATTATACTAACATGTGCAACAAAGTTAGATTTTAGTATTAAATACTCTTAATATAATATATGATCTTATTTACTTTTCCAAGTTGTGATTTGAAGGCATTCTTTCGATTTTAGATTTATTCGAATTATTTAGATTAATCGATTAGACTTTCTCTTTCAATGCTAACTGAATGCTTTTATTAAATGTTATCTTATATATATATATATATATATATATATATATATAATTATTTTCTATGATCTATATCAGGGGTTGCCAAGACGTCGACCGCGGTCGACAGGTAGACCACGAAGACAATTTAGGTAGTCCACGCGACCATCCCGATAATGACCTCGGATATTAGCAATTTAATTTATGACTTATGACGTAGAATCAATGAATTATTTAAAATAAAATTTATTACAGCCTACGCTTTAAAACCCAAAACAAACTGTGCAAATATTTACGACTTAAAACCTAAAACGGACATGATGAGCACGATTAAAACATTCAAAAAAACTATAGAAAGGTATGCATCTCAATTAAGAAAACATGAATTGAGAAACTTCAAAAACATTGAGGAAGAATGCATCCATAATCCAAACCGAGACTTCGAAGATTTCGCTTAATACTTATTTGTTTTGTGTGAAGAATTTGAAAGAAGATTCGCTGACTTAATTAAGTTGAAAGAAATATTCAATTTTATGATATTTCCATTTAATGAAAATGTCAACATTGATGGAGTATCTGAAAAAATAGAACATTTAATAGATATCACATCAGTCACGGTCGAGGAAGAAATTATTAAATTAAGATGCGATATATTTCTTAAATCCAGAGCATATTTAGCTATATGATTTTTTGAAAATTAATTTCTGAGGAAACGTTTCCAAATATTTACAAATTGATTGTGTATTTGAAATTATACTTTGGATCGAGGTATTCTTGCGAATCTGCTTTTTCAACCATGAACAAAAAATAAACATTGGTCGTATTTAACAGATGAACATTTAATTTCGTGTATATGCATTGCAATAAGTTCATACCAGCCACGATATGATAAACGTGTCTCAGATATACAGTGCCAACTTTCTACTAAACGAAGTGAAAAGGATGGCCAGTTTTTGAAATATGAATACTTTGATTATTTTCGTCAGTAAATTTTTATTTTGTAAATATTAATGTGTTAAGTTTTTTTTTTAAAAAAATTACATAATTTACCATTTTTTCTTGTTACCGAAAATAAATATGTACGTTAATTTAGCTCTGCCATTGGTTTTTCGCCTTCGATTTTTTAAATGTGGAGTAGACCCCGGATCCCAAAAGTTTGGCCACCCCTGATCTATATAAATAATTTTAAAACCAGCATTAATTTTACCTATTAAGCAAATATCAGAGCAATTAATCGAGTTCTTTTTTTGGTCATGAAGTTTGTGGATAGTTTTATAGGATTGATGACTTTATGAAAGATATTATTCATGGAGTACCTGAACTCATGCTTAATTTTATAATATTGTAAAACTTTATATTTGTAAATTATTTCATGATACCTTTCAGAACCTATGTATTTTGGAATACATCCATAATGACCATATTTAATATTTTAAAAACATTATGAAATTTGCAAATAAGCTTAAAATAGAATTTAATTTGCACTGACATAAAAATAATTGTGTTGAAATTTGAAGCTTTTTTGTATATATTTATTAAGTAGCTATTTATAAATTTCATAAAAAAAAAAATCTTGCTCTTATTGTATACGTATATCAAAAATATGTCAACAACGTAGAAGCTTTGAATAAAGGGAGAATACAGCAAAATCTACTTCAAATCAATTAAGCTTCCGTTTTACAACGATAAAAGCTTTTTAGTGTTTAGTTAGTTTTTAAGTTAAAAAGAGATATTTATTTTAATTTTTAGACTAAATAATTTATTATATAAAATAATAAATATTATATACATATAAAATTTATCTTATTATCGATATTATATAAAATAATATCCACACACATAACAAGATAAATCATCAGAAATCTCATATCCAAGAAATTCTCTTCTGTTTAACATCATTTTATTATTGAAGAAAAAGGAAAATAAAGCTGGATTTCACAAAAAAAGAAAAAAAAAAAAAAAAAAAAAAGGAAATCAAACTTTTATTTTTATGGAATACAGAACAAAACGAGGCTGCAGCAAAATTTAAAATTGCTTCAAAATCATGGAAATAATTTGTATGTGCTTTGAAAAATGTGTGGAATTCCCAAATTCTCACGTTCTTAGGAACGAGAATTCATTTTGCGAGTTTCTTACTAAATTGAACTCTAGAAAAGACTCATCCTCTCATACTGGAAAATATCATAAACACAAATTTGAAAAAATCAATGCACTTGCAATTTGTAAAACATTTGAATCCTTAAAAGATTTAGGAAAATATTTAAATATTTCGCAGAATATAACAGTATAATACTTATGAGAATGTACTGCAAAATAAATAAATAAGTAAATAAAATAAATAAAATAAAAAAATAAAAAACATTCTTTAAATTAGTTTTTATAAACAGGATATTTCTGATAAGATATAATTTAGCAGAATTTTTATTAATTTGAAACTACCTGTAAGATAAATGAGTAAAGAAATAAACAAAACTGTATGAAAAATACTTATAATAAAATGCAATATTTATTAGAAAGTTTACTTAAATCTTTTGTTATATAAGCGCTATTCTAAAAAAATAAATGGAATTTTAAGTATATGCAAATATTTTTCACTTAAAAGAAAATTAATATTCTATAGCTTTAAAAAAAGCACATCAAAGTTATTTATTTATAAAATTTTTCTATGTTCTAATCTTCGTTAAGGAAAATCTTCACGAGAGAAATGTATGAAATAAGAAACAAATTACAGGTCTTAGAAACGCAGATGACAAATTTTACAAGCTATAGAATCTCAAAATAAGAGAGAACAGCCCACTAACGAATTTCTTCCTATAAATCCAATTTTTACTTAGAAAACAGAAAGAAAACTGCAAACATGTTGTAATGCAATTTAAATGAAGGCCTACAAAACAAATAGTGAATTTCTTTTAAGTTTAACCAAGCGAAACGATTATAAGTTGATTCTGGTAGAATTCTTGGCGCCGTGGGCGTAGTTTTTCGGTATAAGACTTTTAATTTTAAGAAAAATTTATCGAAGGAGAAGTAAAATCAATTTCGTGTCTTCCAAGAACCTAGCGGTAAATTAAATACGACAAAATATACTTTAAAAGAATTTTTTACTTTAAAAGAAGCGTTTAATAGTATTTCGTGTCCCGACATGATTTGTGATTGATTGTCTTTTAATGTCTCAAAATAAGTGAATTTTCGATGCACAAATGAAGGAGTTTAAACTTCTGGTCCCTTCATTTACTGTACTGGTAAGAGTCAGAATTATACGTAAGCATATCAGCATTTTAAAGTGCTGAAATGTCGATAATTCTAATAGAAAATATTGTGACATTTCTTACATTTTGCTTCATTAGATTTTCACGTAAATCTTAACTATGTTAAAACAAATGAATTTTTTTTCAATTTTTTTTCCAAAACCAAATTGCAATCAAGCACATACAAATAAATGAATAAAATAAAGAAGAGTATAATTAGATGTTGGAAATAAGAATACTTTATTTAGGATTAAAATTGCTCATTAAAATGAAATATTTTGATTAAAGGGAAAGAATACAATCTAACATAAGGTATATAATTCTAAAAAAAATTTAAAGTTCACATATTATTATGAAATATTTATTCTCTTAAAAAAAATTATTTAAATCGTTCTTGTCGATTTAAACTAACCATAAAGAAGTGGATGTTATGATTTATTTATTCTTTGCATAAGCAACCAAATATTAATATTGAATGTGCTTTACATGCTACATGAAATAAATTAATATTTACTTAATTATTATTAAATAATTAATTTTTAATAGCGGTATTAAGAGAGACAGATCTCCAATAATACAGAAAATAACCAATCCCACTAAGATATTGGCCAAAATTTTCTTTCCAACTGCTCACTGAAGAGCTCATCCCATTGACAAATTTACTTGTTTTTGATGGGTGGACAAAATTGTATATTCAGCATTATTGGTGAAAATGATTATTTGTTTAACTCACAAACCAATTATAAGTAAAATAAAGTGACGTACACCTGATCTCAACTGTAACGAAAGAAACAACCACTTTATGGTTAATAAGATCACGATTTTAATTAAGCTTTAATTATTCTAAATTAATAAAAAAATATTCAGAATCTTCTTTTTCAGAAATTCTATAGCACGTTACATGCCAAGACTACCTCTCCTAGCTTCCTCCACTTGACCCTATACAGCACAACAGCTTTCCATTGGTTCATTCGCAACAATTTAAAGGGACTTTTCCCGCATTATCTAACCATCTAGTAAGGGATTTTTATTTTCGGCGTTTTCCCTCTGTTCTTAAAAAAAGTCTCTTTCTTTTTTTTTTTTTTTTTTTTTTTTTTTTTAATGTGAGGAATGAATTATATTTATAAATATGGCCTAGCCATGTAATACCACTTTACTATTCTTATGTAGGAATCATTATATTTTTCATAGATTTCATAATGTTCTCCATATGTTATTTTCTTTTAGTGGTCCAAAAACTTCCCTCAATATTTTTCTTCCGAAAATCAGTACTAGATTCTCTTCTACCTTGTCAAGTACCCAGCATTCAGATCCGTAAAGGACCGCAGGTATATCAAGATCTTGTATAGATTTATTTTGGTTTCTTTACTCATTAGTTTAGATTTGAGTTGATTTCTAAGTCCATAAAAACATCTGTTGTCCATAGATAACCTGTTTGTTATTTTACTAAGAAAATACAATTTATATATAAAAAAATTCAGATGTTATTTTTTTTAGTGGTCTAGAAATTTTCCTCACTATTTTTCTTTCGAAAATTAGTTGTAGATTCTCTTCTGCTTTATAAAGCACCCATCATTTAGATCTGTAAAGTGCCACATGTCTTATCTTTATCTATTTTTATTTTGGTTTTTTTACTAATTAGTTTAAGATTTGATAACTTCTAAGTTCATAAAAGCATCTGTTGACCAAAGATAACCTGTTTGTTTTTTTATTAAGAATAAAATTTATATTTAAAAAATTCACGGATTGACATAAATAATGCATTAGCGTTTATTGTAAAACATGTACTAATACAGAAACTTCTAAAAAAACTTGTTAAAGATATAAAAAATTGTATAAAATCAAATTGACTTAAAATACATGATACATAAAAATTTGATTTATAGAAAGTTTTTTTTTCTTTTGTTAAAAAGGTCGACATGGAAACATTTTGACCTCATATACTTGATTCCTTAAGTTTTGTTAATATCAAAAAAAAATTTTTATCAACCAAATTGTGAAACCGTTTTCCATCATTTCAACTAATTTTTTTTTCATGAAATCAGAATTAACTGCGACTGTACTAAGATGTTTACAAACAATAACGACGAAGATAAATTAACAAACGAATTATAAATTAAGAAATAGTTATTTCTGAAATATCTCTTAAGCAACTGTAAATATACAAAGGCATGTAATAAATGTTTTTTTTTCACAAATTTCATAAAATTTGATGGAAAAATCAAAAAATATTTTATCAAAAGTTATTATATAAAGCTGTTATAAGCCACTGGATTATTTTATTATTATTTATCAATTTTATTTTACTAAAATTTTATGTTGCTTTGTGAAGGCAATTTTACTAACTTCAGAATATGCGAAATCTTTTTAAGTAGTAGTTTATTTTGAGCTGATTTTTTTTAATTCGGAAATTAAAAAATGAAATTTTATTCGAAAGTTCAAAACTCTTGCAATGAAATTTTATTCCATCTGTGATTATTACTTAATTGATGCATCAATATGTATTTTTATATATTTGACATAATTTATTAGTGCATTATCCAAAAAAAAAAAAAAAAAAAAAAACCATGTGACTTACATGTAACGCGTGAAATAATTTAGGGTTTCTTAAACTTTTTAATGTGAAGATCCCATTTCATTAACGAAATTTTCGCAGTACCCCATAAATGTTACTCATTATACATTTTTCAATATCTTCTTTTGAAATAAAAAATTAAATGATTTTTAAATTTATTTGAAGCTCAAAAATCCATTGAACAAAATATAATTTTTGTAAATTATTGAATTTATTTTTATTATTGATTTACAATAAATTTTACATTTTAAATATTAGTTTGGGGAAAAAGTAATCCATTATTTTTTCGGTAGATGTCTGTAGTGATCGATATCTCGTGAGGTATCTATCAAACAATTTCAGATTTATGCTCGATGGAAAGCTGACATTTGACACTAAAATATCCTCTTGCGGTTTTTTGTTTGATTAATTCAGTTATGATTACAAGGTTTTAAAAATGGAAGTCAACACACAGAAAAATCGATACATTTTAGTTTTTTTCTTGTAACGGCGAAAAAGATAGCCGGGTGGCTAAAATTGTGAAAGGTGTTTATCGTCCTATATAAGACTGTAACAACCAGTTACGTACAATTTTTGTTTCGTCGATTCCGTTCGCGTATCTTTGATGTTAAAGATACACCTCGCATGTGGATACAGCATCGTCGAAAATGTCTATAAAATATCAAAAATGATCGAAGTTAACCGCATGTCAGCAGTCGTAACGCGCAAGACCTAAAAATCTACATGAAAGCTGTTTTAAACCTTTTTACAAAGTGAATCCAAAAGAAGTTACATAAAGTTCGTGTAAAAATAATGGATTTCTTTTTTCCCTAAACTAATATTATTTTAAACAGTCTAACCAGTAACTCCTAAACTTTTTGATTTATGGACCCCTTTTAATGTTCAAAACTTGCTCCCAAAACCTCAAGTAAAAAAAAAAAAAAAAAAAAAAAAAAAAGAACATCAATGCATACTATAAAAATTAAAAAAGAAACATTTTGTTGAAAAAATATATATTGAAATAATAAATTTTGCTTAAAATAAAATAAAGTATTAATGACTTGGAAGAACTGGATGGAATGTTACATGTGTATTTACTTCCTACTCATGTTTGTGAGTAACAACCGCAAATCCCCATTGGCACTAATTTCCAGCCGGTTTCTTTTTTGTACTGAAGTTCATAAAGGCACTAAATCTATGTTTTACCAAGAAAGAAAACAAAAAAGCAGTCAACAACTTCTGTTCCATAACTCATAAAGAAGGATATAAAATTGTAATTTGTTTTTGTAACCACAATTTGTGATATCCTTGTTCAAACATCATTTTAAATTCTTCAAGATATTTCGATCAACTGCTTTTGTATTAGCATGAAAAAGAAAATCTAATTAATCAATCTAAATCATTGGAATAAATCTAAAATCGAAAGAATGCCTTCAAATCTTAGCTCGGGAAAGTAAATAAGATCATATCTTATAACAAAAACAATTTTAATAAACACAACAAAAGGTACACACACAGTAGACATAAATTCTAAACAATCAATTATATTAAAGAAATCTAAAGGAACTTATAGTTCCATCGAAAGAGTGTATGTGCATTTTCTCCATCAAATCAAAATCTAAAGTGTTTAAGATCATACAAGAAGTTGGCGACAGCGCCATCTATTAAAACTTTTCTCTTCACACTCCCCACCTGAACTCTTTATAGAGTTCACTAATTAAATTACAATTATGATTAACATTTATAAACACATAACAGTCAATCAATAACTATTAAAAATTAAAATTAAATTAACTTGCACATAAAGGATAGCATCAATAAATTCAAAAAACACAAAAAATATATGAATTCAATAGTCAAATTATTATTCATTCATTTAACATTCAAAAGACTAATTAATTGCTCTTAACTTTAATAATAATAAAGTAAAATGTTGAATTAGAGTCTCTAAAATTGTAAAAAAATGTTTATAGTTCAAACGTTTTGCATTTAATTTTACAAATGAAATTTGCTGAAAAAAATTAATAAAATAGAGTTCAAATTCAAAGTTCAAGATAAAGCTCTGAAAAAGTTAAAGTTTTTATGCGTTTCCAATGGGTAGAGATGTTGTGTGGTTCTTTTCAGTAAACCGTTAGCAGTTTTCAATTCGTAGGAACGGACTTTGTTGTCTCGCCCAATATAAACCTTGTCTATTCTTCCTAGTTTCCATAGCAATTTATTTTTGATGTTATCTTCAATAAGCACAACATCTCCTACCTATAGTTCGCTTTGGGAATGAGGATTTTCCAAAGAATGAGCAGTTTTCAGGTCAAGAAGATACTGCTGCTTCCATTTATATCATAATTGTTTCGTAAACATAGTCTAATATTTCTTTCTTTACATCAACGATGATCTGTTTGATCCCTTTTTAATAAGTTCGGCAAATGTCACTGGATAAATACTTTTTCCATGACCGAAATTCAAAAAATGTATAGGTGTCAGTTGCTGTGGTTCATCATTTTCGTTGTAAACATATGTCAATGGACATAGGTTGAGGACGGCTTCTACTTCCACAAGCAATGTCGAAAATTCTTCATAGTCTTGTAGAGCTTTACCGATGATTTTCCTTAAGCATTCTTTCACAGATTTCACTAATCCTTCATAAAAGCCTCCCCACCATGCTGCCCATTCTATTATGGTTTTCCAAATTATTCTTTCTTTGGCTATAAAATTTAGAAATTTGTCACTGAAAATTATATTGCGCAGGAAATCCACTTCTTTTTTAGCTTTTTGAAATTTCTTGACATTGTCCGAATAAATCACTTTACAATTATTTCTTCTAGCTAAAAATTTTCTGAAAGCTCTCAAAAAAGAATCAGTGGATAGATTAGAAGTGAGTTCCAAATGTATAACTCTTGTTACACCGTAAGTGGACAAGACAATGTAAGATTTTCGGCTACCTTTAGCTTCTTTGACATAAATAAGTCCAGCAAAATCTAAACTACACACAACATACGGAGTCGTCTCATTCATTCTATCTTTGGGTAGAGGTGCTGTTATTTGGGTTCTTGGTTGTAACGAGTACTTCTTGCAAATAAGGCAACGTTTGATGATGCTTTTCACTAATTGACGCCTCTTGAGGATCCAAAAAGAGCTCTGATTCTAGCTAATGTGCAGGCTATACCGCCATGAATGACTTCATTATTTTCTTTTCGAACAATTAATGTGGTCAGCCCGGAACTTTTAGCTAAGATGATCGGATATTTTTCATCAATGGACACATCACAAAATTCTAATCTTCCTCCAAGCCGTAATAATTTGATGTCGTCCATATAAGGTACATAATTAACTAATGGGGAACTTTTGCTAACTGGCTTTCCTATTCTCAGTGATTTGCAGTCTTCTCTGAACCACTTCCCTTGTTCTGTTCTGATCAAGTAGTTTTCAGCAACTATCAATTCTTCAGTTGTTAATGGGCCTTGAACACTGTTCTGTTTCTTTAACTTCCTGACAAATATGTTTACCCAAGCAGCAATTCGCACTAGTTTATATTTGCTGATATCTATTCGATTCGTCAGTTCTTCAATCAGACATTCGTATTGGAGGACCTGATTAGCTTTCTTCTTGTATTCGAGATCATCTGTTTCTTTGGTGAATAAAAATCGGATAACGTCTCTATCGTCGTCGTGGACTAAAATATTCAAAAAGGCTTGACGCATGTCAGTCGTGAAAGCTATGGGTTTAAGTCTAAATCTCAAAATAATATCAAGCATTTCTGGATACATGTTTGGACCAACATGCAAACAGTCATTCAAGGAAAGCGAATTCGAAGATTTAACAGAAGCATCAAAGACCAAACGTAATTTACTGGTCGGACGATCATCCCGAATAAATCTCTCTATATGGTAGATAAAATTTAACTTTTTCAACCTCATTCGGATTGGGGATTAACTCAATAATTCCTTGTTTTGTGTAATCATCTATCACTTCTCTGTATTCTTCAAATAGTTTGGGATTTCTAAACAATCTTCTTAACCTGTCAAATCTTGCTTCAGCGATTTTTTTATTGTAATCTAAATTTTGTTTATCTATTTTACAGGGCAATCGAACAGTGTATCTGTGATTTTCATATTAAATATTTGACTCAAAATCGGACAAAACTTCATTTTCGAAGGTATTATCTTCTTTACCTTTGTCAATTAAACCAGAGTTTTCTAAATCCCAAAATTTTTCTACTTGTTTCGAATTTAAATTTTCCTCTACCATTACGCCATTACGTTAAATATGAGAGAAGTGTGATTATCAGCTTTTCTACATTGTAAGCACCAACCAAAAATACTTTCAACAGTTACGAGATTTTTATTCAAATACTTGATTTTACCAATCATAATGTTGTAATAATAATCTGCTCTTATTAAAATAGTCACAGGCTCAGTACAATTAGAGCAGTCGCAAGGGTATAATTTCTTAATTCTAAATTTTCATTTATTTCTTTTGTTTCAGGTGGTAACATGTCTGAACCTGATATTTCATCTGTAACTAAAGCTTCTATTTGTATTTTTGAGTTTGGGAAAAATCTATGTTCTAATTTCACGCTAACTACATCATAAATTTTGTTTATAGCCTTTTTGTTTCCGAAAGTAAAAACCGATAATTGTTCTTCTCTTAATTTCACAGGATTTACTTTGTCAACTAATTTTTGTCTAATAAAAGTGCGCATCGAGCCGCAATCTAACAATAAACGAGTAAATTATTCACTACTTTTCGATTTCACTTTTACACAACAAGTTTGCAATAATATTTTATTTTTTTCGTTATGCGAAACCGAAGAAATTATTGATGAGTCAACTTCTGATTTCTGAATCTCATTATTTATATCTTTTGACTATTTAAAACAAATAGTCATGTGTTTCCCTCCACATGTATTACAAATCAGTCCCGATTTGCTATCTTTAATTATGTGCTTTACACCAAGGCATAAAAAACATCTGTCGAAAGCTTTTACTTTATTTCTTTTTTCTTCGCTGTTCAAGTTGCAGTTCTCAGCCGAATGATTCTTTTCACAAAATATGCAAGATTTATTAGTTTGAGAAATAACCGAAAAACCATAAGTGGGTGATTCAGCCTTTTTCTCCTTAAATGAAGCTCTCAAATTGACCTTGAGTTTTTTAAGTGGCTTGAGGGAAAGAGGAAGTGTTTCCCTGCTTTTTATTTCGAGTTGGATATATTCTAAGAATTTATGAATATCGGATGCGGACGATTCTTTTATAATTTGCTTGTTATATTCCAACTTTAAACCGCTCTGCAAAATTTTTAATATAACAGCAATAAGCATTGAACTATAAGATTTGGGTCCAACTCCTAAAGACTGAATACTTTTCACATTAATTTCGATTTCATCATGCCTTCTTTTTAATCTCGCAATATCATTCGATTTATAGACGGGAGAGATTTAACAATTTATTCATATGATGATTTATTATTAAGTCCTTACGACCAAATCTTTCTTTCAAAATCTTCACAGCTGAATCATAATTATCATCTGATATTTCGAAACCCTCAATAGCACTCAAGTCTGGCCCACCTAAATACGACTTTAAATAATAGAACATATCTATTTTTGTCAACCCGCAAAATTATCATTAATGGAAACTTTGAAGGTATTCTAGAAATTAGTAAAATATGCTATATCACCGAAGAATTATTGAATATTCAATTTAGAGAGTTTTACGTGTTTATTTTCATTACTATAGTTTTGATTTAAGAGAAAGTTCTGAGTTTCGGTGGGGTTTACACTTACAATATTAATTTGCTTTCAACATTTTTAAACACGGAAAATAACTTGCGATATTTTATCGGCATAGTCATAAATAGTGGGCAAATCAGCTTCGAACTCTTTTACTTTGGATAAATTTTTAATTTGTTTATCTAAGTCTTTCAAGATATCACTTTTAATTGTCAGTTGGTTAACACATTCAATAAATTAAATTCCAATAAATTAAAATCTCCACTTTTTAACGAATTTTCAATTTGATTCACTAATTTAGTACAAAAACTTCGCACAAATGTTCTATTTTTCTTCATTTTTTTCAATTTCCATTTTGAATCAATTTTGCATGCAAAGAATATAAAAGTATAGATCCTACTTTTGCAGTCTTCATAAATTGCACAGGTGGAGCAATATGCACAGTAAACCAATATCAAAGCACAAATAAAATTGGAATTTAATAATCTATCGTGTATACCAAAAATAATCTATGATCATTTCCCGGCTGATGCACCATGAAAAAGAAAAAATCTAATTAATCTAAATAATTCGAATAACTCTAAAATCGAAAGAATGCGTACAAATCACAGCTCGAGAAAGTAAATAGTATCATATATTATATCAAAAACAATTTCAGTAAATACAACAAAAGGTACGCACACAGTAGACAATTTACATAAATTCTAAACAATTAATTACATTCAAGAAATCTAAAAGAATTTACAGTTCTATCGAAAGAGTGTGGGAGTACTTCTCTCCATCAAATCAAAATCTAAAGTGTTAAAGATCATACAAGTAGTTGACTACAGCGCCATTTATTAAAATTTTTCTTCAAGTATGAATTCATCTTTGTTTGGAATCTGAGTTTGTTTTTGTTGCCCAACACAGCGTATTTCCCTGTACCTAGCTTTGAATTGGGTTCTATCAATTAGTTGAAGCAGCCGGGTGTGAGTCTACTAAATTCAAAAGCAGACCATTTAATACTTCACTTGCCATCCCAGAAATATCATTTCACTTGGAGGACATTGCGACCACGACCTTTTTAACCTGCCGTAGCTGCTTTAACGAACAAAACGGATCTTCGGTTAACCCAGATTTTGAACTTACTACAGTCTGAAAATGAGAACGGGGCCCTAACTAACCAGGCTACCGCGACTTCGGATGTGAGTTTATCCATTACCTAAAGTGTTGTACTTCCATTCGGGAATATCTAAGACTATTTTCTGGTAATGAAACGGAATTGTAGGCACTTTTTCTTCGGTTCACTCATACTGTAATCTGTTAAAAATAAAAGGGCAAAATAAGATATATATATACATATATTGTCTCGCATTGTTCCTTGCCAGTTATTAATTTAAGCTGGCACCATCTAGAACTATCATAGACATGTATCAGTGAACACCCATGATGTGTGCTACAGTATTTAGGATGTAAAAATCGCTACCATTTTATATTTATTGCTATTTATTTAAATTTCCATAATAATAAAAATGGATCACAATTTTATTATTTTATATTAAACCTTGCCTGCAAGCTCTGACATATTCTGCCAATTTTAATTTACCAAGAACTTCCTGAAAGAATATGCTTACATTTTCATGTGACCCAATTGTAGATGGTACATATGTGAACATATTAAGCATTTATTACAAACAAAAATATCTACTATAGACGCATTTTTAAGAATCTGTTTAAAGAATGGAGTAAAATTGAATCTCTCTCTCTCTACTCTATCAGCTTTCTCTTTTTTAATCAGCAGTTCAAATTCAAAAATACAAAATTCCGTGCTTTTGCTCTTCTCTTAAAATTTATAAATACATAATAACAATTGCAATAGTAAAATACTAGTAAAAAATTTCCTATCTTTAGTTAATGTATAGAGAAAATAAAAAACACTATTTAGTGAGAATTTAAAGAAATATATAAAGTCTTATGTTTTAAATAAGAATAAATATTATCATTTTCTACGGTCACAATGCTGTGTTTTAATTTGAAGCTCAATAAATTAGTTATATAATAATGCTAATTTATTGAGCGTCAAATTATAAGCTAAATGTCTCTAATAACATTAAATTAAATCTCAAATAAAATAGAGTTATTTATTGATGTAAGCATTAGTAAAATTAAAGAAAGCTAGCATCATTATTTTCATTTAAAAACAAATTCTTCAAATGGAAATAAATCAAATAGTTTTCGTAAATTGTGTGAATACTATACGTGGTACTGAGATGCTAGATTAAACTATTTGGTTATGTCCGGAGGGGGCAATATCTGCATTTCTCGCATTCGAGTGGTTTCCAGCCTTGCTTGGTACTTGATCATTACTCATCTCGAAAGTCAATGACCACAATCTGTGGTCAGTATTTCGAAGATTAATCTGACAAGTGGAAATTCGTAGTTTGGTATCATTTGTAGGAATTCTTGCAGATTAAAATGTGTTAGTTATAAGGACTTTATATTGCATAGTGGTATTACAATTTACAAATAAATCAACGTTTACATACTAATATGAGCAGTATTTTTTTAAAAATAAAAATTCAAAATGAAAGGAAATATTATATTTTGCAAATGCAGTTATCGATTATGCCTCATATGTAACCTCATTGAGATATATGTTTACAAACTAGATTTAATAAGCAATTTGAGTTATGATATTAAAAAATATTAAACCAAAAAAATTTAGTTTGTAATTTAATGTTTTTTCTATATTTTAACTTTCCGAAATGAATTTGAAATTTTTAAAAATTTACATTCATAATGTTGATTTTCGATAACCTAAAATAGGAATATTTGTTCTTTCATACGAGTTAAAATCCTCTAATAGGATTCAATTCCGAAACTTCTTCATCAAAAAAGAATGTTGATGGTTATACTGAATCAATACATCAGTTCTTTAATTATACAAAATAAGATAAAAAATGTTGCCAATAAATAACTTTTTTTAAAAATTAATAAATCTTAATTACTGTTTCCTTTTCTTTAAATATTCAAGACTTACATTTCTTATTTGAATTCTTTCTTAATAAATATTTAGACATTGAAAAAGTTCTTTTATTGACAAATTAATTTTTTAACAAAATAGAGTAAAACCAAAAATGAATCTTTTTATTTATATTATAGAAAATATTAAAAATAGTACCTTATTTTAAGTAAAGAAGTTTTAAAAAAGAAATATTAGAAATGAAGAAAAGAAACATTTTCAAGTTTAAAAATAGGCAAATTGATAGATTTCTGATGTATTAACATAGTCCAAAAGTACGTTACTTACATAAATAATAGCTTATTTGTATATTATGTTTACTTGCATAATGGTGCGTTTATAAGCATACAATGCTAACAACAATATTGGACTTATACTATTAACTATGTAAATCCAATATCACTGTTATCTATATAATTGAAACAGTGAAGTAAATTCTATTACTTTTTATCAATCATTCCACATTTCGTTCTTTATTTCCGATTACTAATGTGCTATTTACTATTTTTTTTATTTCAATTATTTTACACGAACACAATTCCTTAAAATTTAAATTTTATGGTAAAATAATTTAAAACATTCCATCTACTATATATTTTGTTTTCCATCTAATAGATTTTCTATATTTACAACTCTATAATATTTTGCCTCAAACTTGAAAAATTAAGTTAAAATATGAAAATACCATTATTTAAAAGAACAAAATATCTCAGTATTAGTAAAATAAAATCATATTTAAGCATGATAAGTAATTGAAATCTGTTAAAATTTATGCAAAGAAACTTTACTATTTTTTTGTTTACATACAAAACATTTAAATTTTCTTCGTTATCATGAATATATACCAGTTAAACGCTCAATATCACAAAAGAGTGTCGATTTAAACTTGAAAATCTGATTTTAAATCACAATACGTTGAATTGTTTTTCATTACATCAAGAAAACTTATTTTTATCATAAGAATCTTCAATGAATTGCAAATCTTTAAATATTCTAAATGATTTCCAAAACAAGATGAATAAACTTTAAGGACCTTGTTATACCAAATGTTATTGTTGAGAAATGTATAGTTATTATGTTTAATACAATAATATTCTTCTCAACATAAACAAAAATTTTAAAAAATTAAATAGAATACTTTTTACTTATAATATTGATCTTTAACGAATGGTAATAAAAACATAATACGACATAGTTAAATGTATATGTATCAAATGTACCAACCTTAGTTTCTAATTTGGAATTTACACAATTTCTTAACTGGCCATACAAATTTTAAATAATTTCTTAATGACTAACGAAAGAACCAAATGTAATTTTTGATGCTTACAAATAAATAAACAAATGCATACAAGTAAAGGAACTTTATTTTTTGGGCATCCCCAAATAGCAATTGTAGAATAACTTATTTTCTACAAGGGCTTACTTCAAATAAAAAAAAAAATCCTGGAATAATAAAACCCTAATGAATCAAAATCTCTAAGATATGATAATTAAATTTCTTATAATGAGAGAAACGTGAAAATAAAAAAGTAAACTCGTTTTAAATCAAAGATAAAAATAGTTAATAATTATATTCTTTATTCTTTTCAAATGTCTCGATTAAGTTTTCATAGATTTAGGATTAAAGTTTGTTACTATAGTTAAAGATTATTTTAGTAATCTCCTTAAAGATATAATTTTTTTTTTAAAAAAAAAACAATGTTAATTTTCTTTTTATCATTTAGTAATATAAAATACTATAATTCTGATTCTGGAAAAATTTTAAATCAAACTCATAATAAAAATTAAGTTATCGAACGAAAGCTTCTTTCTTAAATGAAGTATTTGAAGGAATCTAATTTCTTGTAATACATTATTTATTTTATTATTATGATATCTTTATAATCATTAAATGTTTTTTAATTAATGTGCATTTGTTGTATTTATAAAAAGAAATCACAAACTTATTGCTTAAAATCTTTAAACGATTAGTTTAAAGGGATAGAGATTATTGCATTCTCAAACATGGCCTATAAGCTCTGTTGCTATGGTAACCCTTTCTAATAACATCTTTTCTAATTGGAAGATCACTTAGCAAAGTAGAGAAAATTTCTTGAATAGTTTTTTTTTTATTTTCTTGATCTCTAATAGATTTATTTTACCGGATTTAAGAAATATTTTTTTGAGCAATAATTCTTAATGCTATTTTCTTGTAAGAGTTATTTATTGTAAGAGCTTTTGTACTTAATTTATGGGATATTAATGTCAATCATTTTTGTGATAACTGCAAACATAAGAATACAAGTATTTTTAAATTTTAATAATGGATTTTTTTATGGAGAAAAATATATTAGTTTTTATTTTTTATAGTGAGTTTTTCACTAGTAATTTATTATTTCATTAACTTTTCATATATAAATTGAAAAATTAATTGTGACAATTAATTTTTTAATTAGACTTTTATTTTAAATCATTATTTTGTGAGCATATTAATTGGTGACAAAAACTAAAATATCACATTATAGAAAAATTGTTACTTATAAGCTGATTACACGTTTTTTTTTTTTTT
>JAPDSC010095019.1:0-26636 GCA_026290005.1 Latrodectus geometricus | reverse complement strand
GCTATTAAGCTATTCATTATTATTTTATTTGGTTAAATTATGTGCTGTCACATTCATTTAACCAAATAAAATACCAAGTTCATAAATTTATTAATATTGCATTGGTCGCTTGTGAAATTTGTAAACTGGAAAGAAAATTATAAGCGTCCACTCATCTAGTAGTTTATTGATAGTTCGTTATTGAATGATGGTTATGTTATAATAAGTTAAATACATTTTGATCGTTGATAGAACGTTATTAATATGCAAAAATTACTATTACAAGAAAAAAGTGCTTTTGAAATAAATATAAATTTGTGAAATTCTTCGAATCAATGTTAAAAGCTTGTAAAGCATTTTTAAGTCCTTTTCAGGGTGATAGTTTTCTATTTCAAATATAGGTATTCAAAAAGATACCTAAAAATTTTCTTAGTTGTTTGTAAAACTAAATTAGATTCTGATTTTTATAAATCAAAATTTAATTCCTTTCTGATATTTTAAGATCAATTAAAATTCTTGCCTGAAATATATTAGATTTAAAGGGGAATGATAAAATTTCCACCGTAACTATTAAAGTTTACGAAAAGATCTCATTTTAAAAATTTATTTTATAATCAAGAGTTGTAAAAGAAATTTTTCTATAATATCTACATTAAAATTGTTACTATCGATATAAACGTATTTTAGAATTAATATCCATGTGTTGAATATTTACTCTAGACCTTAAATCTGAATATTCTTTGAGAGATTTCAGTAAAATTTGAATATAGTTTAGTTAATTAAGTCTTAATTTTGATCATCCATTTGATTTTAATTGGGTGAACATGTTTAGGAATTAAAATGATCTTACTCAAGTCATTGATTTAAAATTTAGTTTTCTCGAAAAAACATTTTTTTATCGGTTTAATTTATATCGATAGTGCTATCGTATGGATTAAAACTCAAAATCCTATTGGAGGAAAACTTCCTAGAAATGTACTGTATCAGAATTCCTAATCAGCTTACAAGGATTAAAAGATGTTTTCTTAATGACGAAGCGCATTCCAAGAAAACTATCACTTGAGTGAAAATTTGAAATTGAAATTTTCGATAACGATTTTACTATGGATAAATATCGAATTGGGTTAATTTTGAATCGAATAATGTTATGGTTAAACTAAATTTAGACACGTTGTTTTATCACTTGCTCTACAAAAGAAAATAATTAAAAATCCGAGAAAAATTAGCTAGAAGAGATAATTTACAGATTGAAAAGAGTGAGAAAAACAAAAAAAAAAAACTAAGTAGGAAACTAGATCTTAGAGGTAAAAAATTAAGTAAATACATAACAATGCGCTCGTTTTAATCATTGAAACTAACAGCGTAACTTTTTATCGAGTTTTAAAAATAAGCTCTTGTTTTTGTTCTGAAAGGCAACCTAATTGCGCTTTAAACTCGCAAAAAAAAAAAAAAAAAAAAAAAAATGTAGCACATTGACAGTTAAAAACAAAAAGAAGCTATTTATCACTCAGCGCAGATGAATGAAATAAAGGTTTGACGGATTTTTTTTTATTATTATTCCCACGACTATTTCTTTCCTAATTTGAAAGCTTCTTCAGTTATTTTTATCATAGATTAAGGAATGATTAAGATTATGATTTTGATTATCTAATTTCTAATTTAGAACTGTGCAAGATAGAATTACATGTTATACAATTAAGAGTTTAGATTAATATAAGCTTTGTTTTTTTTAAATTTTGTGTGAATGTTAGATGTTTTTTTCTTAATAATTGATTAATATCAAATATTCTTATGATATTCGGGGATATTTTATGTTAGAGGAGTGATAAAAATGAATGCATTACTATATTTAAACTTTTATTAATAATTTGCTGATTAATTCTGTACATTGTTTAACTTATTAACATTGTTAACATTAGTTAATTAGCATAACATTCGTTATCAAGCTGGATGTTGTAAAACTAAAACGAGGTTAATTTGCTATTGAATAAAAAAATAATGATAAACTTGTTATTTTCAACTATAAATTCTAAGATTAATAATGGATATAAATTATGAAATGAGAAAAAAAAAATGAATGTCACATTTACAATTATTGCTTTTAAGATTTCCGAAAAACACTTTCAATTTGAGCTTTCATAATTCCAAATTACATTTTCTTTTCTAAAAAATATTTTAAAACTAGGTTAAACTTGCAAAACTTCTCACCCGCGTAACATGCCATTTTTATGCTTTTTCTGGTCAATATTAATCAACTTTTAAGAGAATTTTACGTAATCTAAAATCTCGATTTATTTTTAAATAACTACTTTTCACCTTAAAATTTCTAAGAATATATTTATAATAAGTAAAATATAACTGCTGTGAAATTTACATGGTTATTATTGGTACATGTGCATTTAAGAAATTTAAATTTCTCAATTACATGGATAAGCCAAAAATCTAACATTAATGAAAGATTCCTTATCAGGATGTTGACATGCCTTTCAAAGCAAAACATTATTGTTGAACTTTTAATGACTTAGTATATCTATTTTTGGAAATGAAATGCCTTTCGCGATTTTGCTAGATGAATTAAAAAAAAAAGAATGGATAATTTGGGCTGCTGTCGTCTAACGAACTAAATCGATTCTACTCATTCACCATAGTTTAATAAATTTCTATTCCGCTTTTTTCTATGCAGGATTTCAGTTACAAATTCTAGAAAATAGTAGTTTCAAAACAAGAAATATAAAATATTTTATAGATTTTGTAATGTTTACGACAAAAGCGAAAAAAATTCAAACTATGTCAAAAAGTCATCATTTATTTCAAAATTCTTATTACAACACTCGAGAATCAGTAACAAATTTTAAAAAATATTTATGAAGAAACAAACTTTTTTTTTTTCAATTTTCAACTCATACAGATTTACATTCAATTGCATAATACGTTTTTTATAACTTTATTTATATTTAATTTTTTATCAGTTCAAAATATCGTACAATAAGGATTTTTTATTATGGTCTTCAATGTGTATTTTTTTTAAGTGTTTGTCTCATTTACCTTAATATTCTTGAAAAACAATGAAAAAAATTATTGATAAATTCCTACAATAGAATAATTATTTTTGTGGATTTTATGTATTCATTAACTTGCGGTTTTTTGTGTTTTCCAAATATCATTATCACGAGCTCATGAAAAATAAAGATTCTTGTTTGCAAATAAAGCTGCTCGTCATACGACTCTAAACACGTAATTCGCTCTATTAATTACGTCAAGAATAAAAGTACGTTTCTTAAAACAGTCTTAATCTATGTATTACGATAACAGGAATGCTTTCTGGGACAATTTAGATTCTCTGTTATGAATATATAGTATCAAAAATGAATAGAAATCTGCGATTTTATTTATATAAATCTCTTTGTGTTGTTATAAATTCTGGAAAAAATTGCACGAATAAAGTAATTGCAACGAAAATTAAAGCAAAATTGTCCAAAAAATTGCTTAGTGATGGGAATCTATTCGATTAAAAATTGTATTAATTAAAAAATTGCATGTTTTCTATTTTATTATTCAAATTAAATGTTTAACGTTTTATAAAATGTATGAATAAAGGAAAAGTTGTATTTTTGGTACAATTGTTGTCTTCTAGAATTAGTTTTCTTCAAAGATTCCATAAAACAATATAATTGGACAGCAAAATTGAAGGGTAGATGTTTTATCAATATTTTATCCTCTTCACAATTTGTATTCATTTAGTTTTAGATGTAAAGATATTTATCTCTAAATATATAACTAGTATAGGATTCACTGTGGTCTGAGGGATAGGACATAACCCTTCATAGCGAAAGGTCTCGGGTTCGATTCCAGAAACTGTTGAACAACGATAGAGGGATATTACACTTCTGCCTTCTTTATGCACATCTATCAATGTGGGTCTTGAAAGTTTTTTTTAGTTTTCTCGAGTTCTTTTCATAGATATAGTGAATACGCTGTTCTCTAAGAAAATTCCTCCCAAAAGTCAGTTACACGGTGGACACTAAATGCTTTCAAACAGCCGTATGCAATCCATAACGCGGTATCAAAAATAATACTCAGTTCAGAATGTAAAATTTTATCCCGACCATTTCCTCGCTAAGATCTTTGATACTTAATCTCTCCGAAATTTGTTTTTGAGATGTGTTTGTTTTCTTCGACATTTGAAAAAAGATTTAACTTCTTCTAAAAATCTGGAATTTTCACATTCACTATAAATGAAAGTAATTAAATTGATATAATTCATGTACACAAACTGGTATCGTACAGTTAGACTCATAGAGAAGTGGTTTATTTATTCATAGGTTATTTTAACTATTGCTTTTTTAGTTGTGTTACTACAATAACAAATAAATGTGATAATTCTTACATAACTTTTGATTTTCAAATATTCAGTATTTTCGATCACACACAAGCATGAGAATCTTCGACATTACAGGAAATTATATATCTTTTATTAATAAATTTTTAAAGTTCACACTCGCTATTTTGGAGCTTTCCGGATAAATGCGTGTATATACAAGTTAAGAAGCTTTGAAATTAATTTTTATTAGATAATTGTAAAGATTTTTATATGAATTTTTTTGAAAAAACTCATAAAAAGCAAGGAAAAATGAAATTTTTTTATGCAAAGCAATGAAATTTGGCAAAAATAAAGGAAGAAAAATGTTTGTTTTCGAAATTAAAATTTGTTGTTAGAAGAACTATTTTTACATGAATAGTTATTTTCTCAATGAATGCTATTCTCTTCAATAGTTCGTGATTTAAATATTGCACTAGTTTTTTCTGTTAATTTTTTAAAAGTGTGACATTTATTTTTTTTTAATACATAATTTCTTTGAGTACTACAGATGTTCAACACGGGGCTTACAGAAGTAACTAAAACATTCAATGCTGCATGAGTTGTAAAACGAACAAAAGCACAGAATGTGATGTGGATTTTACGAAAACATAATTTCCTCTGGCTGAGTCACGCCGAACATTTTCCAGTCGTTCTGCTAGCATAATCATGGGCCATCAAAAATAGGCCATGAGAAAATCAGATGTTCTACATCTTGAGGTATTTTGTTTTGAACATTCATATGAATAGTTTGATAATAGAATGAAACAAAATAGGTAAATTGGAAAGTTACCATGACCAGATAAAAATTGAGAAACTTTCCAATTCTTTAATCTATTAATTTGAATGTTGCCTATGGTAAACTGAAGTAAAAAAATGATGACCTTAAGATTACAAGTTGAAATATATTCTTTTTTATTTGTTGTGATGGGAGCTAAATGGTTAGCACTTTTGCCTTTGGTTAAACAGCTCGTGTGTTCGTATCCCACCTTGGGACCGGATGTTTGTAATGATTCGGAATACACTTTAAACCGTAAGTCACAATTGTCTGATTAGTCCTCGTGCTCAAAAAATGACAGTTGAGCAACAAATAAACACACTCCTTGTTCCACATTTGTTTGTTTCGATTAAATTATAAAAATCTGTCAAAACTTATTTTCTTATGTCTAAGTAAACTATTATATCTATGTATCTCCAAATATTTATAACTCAATTGAGATGTTTGAAGAATAATTTAAAATTGTTTGAAGAATAATTTGACTTTTTGGTGTTCAGTGTTTAGATTTGTTTGAATATGTTTGATGTCTGAAGAATAATTGGAAATAATTTTAATAAACTCTTAATATTTTTTTAAAAAAAAAAAAAATCTTAATTAAAAACAATTTTATTGATTGAATGGAAAAAAAATCCATAACTTCTTGCTTAACTTTAAAGCTACAAATAACGAAAAATTCGTTATTTGTTGGATTGTTTTTACAATAAATACTTTTGTTGATCGGAAAATACTTTTATTGTATTTTAATTATTTAATAATCTATTTGACTATTAACGAAATTATTAAAGTATTAAAACAATTCTTCGAGCTTCTTACTTAGGTCATGTACTAATCTATCCTGAGGTATATACGGACGGAGACACTCATAGACAGACAGACTCACATACTCGTATATTTATATATACACTTTTTTTCAGTACTAAATAAAATGAAGAAAAAATATGTACCAAGATTATATTTCGTTTTTTCATTACGAGTCAAATAAGAACATTAGAGACTTATTTCCTTAAGCAATAAACTGTGTTTCTACTTTCAATTGTTATTCAGTTAATTTCCTTTTAAAGCAGCATACACCCATTAACTAATTCAAAGAAATGTCTCTAAGAATACAGGATTCTAAGAACCGCTTTATTTTCTTTCACAATTTTGCTTCCTCGCATGAAATGCGTTTCTAATGTGCATTCTTGCATTCAATCATCAAAGCTTTGTTACTTTGTTAGGATAATTCTTGCATGATACTGCCATTTTGTTGCTTGCATACTAAGTGAACTTCTATTTTTCTTATTGTTAATTTTTATTCTCATTTACAAAGACTAGTTCATCATAGTAACAAGAGTATTCATTAAAGTATGATATTCATGCAATTCATCAAAGTATAATCATAAAATATAAACTAGAGTTATTTGAGAATAAATTCGGATCTTTCAATCTTGATTTTATTTAATAATTAAGAAGTATGCATTAGTACAGTAATCGCAAATAAATTTCAGCCAAAAGTTTAATAAAAATAATTAATTTTATCCATAGTTTTTATAAGTCAGTGTATAAATTAATAATAAATACAAAATTAGAATATTTATTTTTAGAATAATTATTTGTTAATGATACTAGTATAATTAATAAAGCACAATTCGTCAATAGAATTGATATCAAAAGCTATGGAAATCACTATTACAAACGTGAAAACATTACAAATAAAATTTTAAATATAATTTTGTGAGGGCTTCTAAAGTTTGATATACTTGCATTCATCTAAATTTAATGTATTATTAAAATCTCACTCAAAAAGTACCTTATCAAAAATTGAAACTTTAAATCAGAAACATGACGCTTTTTTGCTAAGTACATAAAATGATTACGATACAGATTGCAAATACTATGCGTACAAAATAGTAAGTACAAAAATAATTCATCTGGCAGAATGTATTGAAACCGTGTGGTTAAAGGAGTAGTTTATCCATTTGTTTCATTTTTCACACCTATTACTTTATGCAGTAAACTTTTAATCTAACAGCAAGTAAATGTTTTACTTTTTCTGCTTTTTTGTTCCAGTTGAGGTGACATACATTTCACAAGTGCTCTATTGATTTTCTCACACTAGACATTGATTTACATTTTTGTTTTACTGTTTTTTCTGATACCTCTGAGTTTATCTCTATTTCAAGACAACTGAAATTTATCAATGTATGCGTAAAAAAATTATTTTTGTGGAGATTTTTTATTGTATAATTTTAAAAAATTAATCACTTTTCAAAATTTGAAAATATAAATTATTAACTTTTATAAATTACGTGCTGAATTATTACGTTATTTTTAATTAAATGGCCGATGTAATAATTAAAAGGTTGGTATAATTATTTTTCAGCAATATAAATCAAAGCTTTTCTGGAAAATTTTAAACATATAAGAAAACTGCCTATCTTAGAAAATCTCTTATCTTGAAACTGCTCGTAAATAACGATATTCACATTTTTTTTTGTAAAGAATAATTTGCAAAAATTGAATTTTTTTCATTATCAAAAGCGAATATATTTGTAAAACAATTTACATAATTTGAATAAAATATCATTTACAATATTTTAGAATTTAAATGAGTTTTTTTAGATTCAAATTTTATATATTTTTAACGTTTCCTTATGTGATAGTGATAAAAAATCATAGATAATTATAGATTATACACCTCACACCTCCATATTCGACAGTATAATGGGACGTTAGATATTGGGAAAACTGTTTTCTTTGCTTTATTTCTGCTAAATGTTTAGCTTTCATATAAATGGTATCACTAATAAACTTTAGCAGACATAAAAATAAAATGATATATGTGATAATAGAGGACTAGTAAGATACGTAAGTATTTCCCCCCTTTTCCCTAAAGCTAAAATTACATTTATATAATCTATTAATAGAAAGAAAATCAAAATGCCAAAGTTTCATTACTTATCAATTAGTCAATATTTAGTTCTCATTAATTATCACTCAATATTGCTTCCTTTAAAACTCTTGAAGGTAAGTTCAACGCTAATTATTTGCTCGTCCCATGATTTAAGAAAGTTGATGAATGAATATTGCCAAATAAATTTCACGAGTCTTGGTGGCACGTGTAATATTTTTCCTTTAACTTATAGTTTCTCTAAATGGAAAGGTTTATCATGCTTCTGTGGAGATTATTAATTACAAATTAAAGCAAATGAGTCATTTTTAGGAATTCTTTATCATTAAAAAAGCATTAACTTAATTTTGTAAACCGTTATATAAATTTCATTGTTCAAAAATACTTATAAAACTAAATTAGCTTGTTCCCAATTACATAGGATCATAAAATTTTGTTATCTCAGATGAATAAATATTTTACTTATTTAGTAAAATATTTGTTATATTTATTTAAATAATATTATCATATATAATATTATTAATATTATCATATCATATTTATAATAAATATTTTCTAAATCATATTTATTTAATAATATTTTATAACTAAAAGTGATATATTTTTCACTTTTATATTTTATTTTTTCACTTTGATATTTTAGAATTTTTTAGAAATTAATATTTTAGAAAATGAAATGATCATATTTCCTTATTTATTATAATTAAAATAAGTTTAGTATTTATTACACCTCGCGATAGGCAGAAAATGCACGCAAAAATAAATCAGTTATTGATAGTTATAGAGATCAACATTGGAACTGGACAGATAAATTTTATTTGTTTAAAAGAAATCCAAAATAAAAATAATTGAAATTAGAAAAGTTCTTATTCATTTGCACCAGAAACGAGTGTAGCCCGATATTTGTGCTAAACATTAATGAAAATGTTTTTCATTATTATTTGTGTTTCTGAAAATTTTCAGACACATAAATTACAGTTTGTAAAAATCAAGAATGCAAATGTATTTGTTTACCTAATAATATCAATGCCTTTGATTATAGAAGTACCTTTTATATGAACAGCATGTTGAACAACATTGAGTGTCTGAACCGTGCCATGTAGAAATATGTGATTTGTTCCATCTGTGCTCATAAATGACCATTTTTTATCTTGAGATATATCTGATTATTATAAACCATGTTATCATTCATGGATTTTAACTGATATTCAAGACAATCATAACAACTGAGAATCATTAGGATAACAGCGTCTTATGGCTCCAAAATAAGAATGCTTCATTGATTTTGAGTATTTTACACAATTATAAATTAGTGGTTGTATTTGTTTAAACATGAGTTTCTGGTAGAAATCTAGAATATAATGTTCACTGGCCAGAAATTTCTGGAACTAGAAAAATCAAAATATTTGTCTTTCTCAAAGAAAATTATCTTGATCTTTTAAGCCAGCATTATTAATTTTGACAATCATTGTATTTTAAAATTTTATAAATGATGGTATCGGTGACAATTATACAGAAAAAATATTTTTTGTAATTTTATGTGCCAATATTCCACATATAATGAAAAGATTGACAACATAATACAGTACGTTCTTATATTTAAATTTTTAACAATGTGTTTCGTTTTATATTGAATATTATTAGAATTGCTTATGAGCTTTTTCTTACTTTCTAATGTCACGTTTTGACAGAAGTATCTTTACAAATTACTCAGATTTTTGTAGTATTATTTAATTTTTGAATTCAACAGAAATTTAGTTGAGTTTGTTTAAAATTTCTACCACGAGATGTTTAAATCACATTTGATAATATTGATAGAAAGTTAAAATATGTTAGTTGAAAGCCAATTTATTTGGAGTAAACTAAAATTTTTTATTCCCCTGAACTCATAAATTTCCTTGAACTTACCGTTTGGCACGTAAGAAAAGCTTTAAGCTAGAATTTAGGTAGAAAAGGAGCGTTATCTCCGTGTTGCGAATTCGAATGACATGATTGTTATTCACAACGGTCCGTACACTTTCATAAAATAAAACAACTGAAGTAATAATATTTAAAAGAAATATTAGGCTTGTTTCCACTCGTGATAATAAAGAAGCTAAAAGTATGATACTTTTGTGGTGCTTTCTTTATCACATAAATCTGAAAATATAAATAAGTATTGCTTAATTACTGAATAAGTTGAATCAACTATTAATGAATTTTTTTTTAAAAAGAAAACAATGTATAAAAATACTTTAATTTTTTTAATGCAGTTTTTAAATATAAATTTTATATATTTTTCACTGACACATTTCATTATAAGCTTAGACATGATAATATTTTAAAAAATATTTTATGTGAGAATAAATATTAATTATAAAAAATGCGATTTACAAGTTTTTTTAATGATAAAATTTACTTTTATAAGTGATAAAAGTTATGTTTCAAAATATATATGAAAAGTAATATAATAATGCGTGATTCTAAATGTAGAATTATCAATTCATTAAAAACATTTAAAATAACTTGAAGTTTATATTCAAATAAAGTGGAGAAAAAAATTTCTGCAATTTTATGACTTCTTAAGGTTAAACATTTTTACCAACGCTTTTGTTTCAAATTTAGAAATTAATATGAAATCAATATTTTATTTCACAAATATTTGAATTATAATATTAAGAATACAAAAAATTATTTATATATCGTAGATTAGATTTTTTCGAAAGATTATTTGAAGAGAAAATTACAAAAATGTTCTCATGTGTATCTATTAAAATAATTATTTCAACATTTTAAATTACGAAAGGTAAAATCATTATTGTATTTTCATTTTTTAAACATATGTGGAAATTTAAAAAAAAAATGAGAGTTATTTTTCTGTTAAAAGATAATTTCTGTTTTAATTTAATTGCGAAAATTTTTTTTGTTAAATAATAAATCTGAGTATTTAATTTTTATTTTTTTAAGAAATAAACTATTTTAAAATTCATTAAATTTTTTGTAGGGATTCATTAAAACTTCGTATGTGCCTTTTAAGCATTTCTAGATATATGATATCGATATTTTTTTTAAACAAAATCTAAACTTACACTGAAGAATTTTAGCCGTTATAACGATAATCACATTTTTCATGTTCTCTAATAAAATAGAAAAACTTAAAAACCTTAAAAGAATTTATTTTAATCTATCTGGAAAATGTAACAATTATAAACATGTAAATATATAACAATATTAAAGTTGATAATTGATGTGCTCGGACTTTCATTATAGATATTGATTAGCAATGTGGCCTTCTATTCAATAGTTCGCGGGTTCAATTCACACTTCTGATGAGGATAACTGTAATCATTCGGAATCTTTTCAAAGTATATGTACCTGTTAAATTTGTCTCGTACAATATATGACAGTAGATGAATTAAATAATCCAGTTAACCTTTATATTGAACCGTGAAAATAAATATAACTAACGAAATTTATTAAATTTATTTCTATTATATTTCTACTTTTGAAATATAGGAAAATTTTAATCTTTCAGTGATGTCTTAAGGTAATTTTATTTAAAACTCTAAAAGTGTCTGCTTCAATAATGAAGTTAATTGCTTTGAAATAAATATTTCAGTACGTAAAATTATATGTTAATTCCTTCATAACTCTAATTAGCAGCTAAGTTTAATTGTTCCGGCACAGATAACAATACTACAATATGAAAAGAACTGTATTTATATTAACGGTTAGAATTTAATTTTAATTTCATTAACCTAATAAAAATTATAAACAGTAAATAAAATCCTTTAATAAAAAAAATATATAAAATTTATACGAGAGTTTTGTTTTATCCCTGTTAAAAATGAAATTGTATTATTTTGCTACATATTCAGAAATTAGTACAGGTTTTCTTATAGAAAAAAACTGTTCAAGGAAATTGCCATGTTATGTTATTCTCAACACACTAAAACATTTATATGTGTAACAATTGTGTTAAAATTGTTTCATTTCAAAATACTGCCTTAGATACTTCTTACATTATACAATGAGATACCGCGGTGGTCTAGTTGGTTAGGCCGTCATTCTAGTTACTGGAAGGTAGGGAGTTTGAATCCTGGCTTAACCAAAGATCCGTCATGCTCAATAAAAGCGATTGGTGCATGTTAAATATCTCGTGGTTGCAATGTCCTCCAAGTGAAGTGATATACTTGGAGTGGCGGGTCAAGTATTCGAGTGTCTTCTGCTTAGTCCTTGCTTTCTAAATTACGTAGACTCCAAGCCGCTGCTTCCATCTAACTGGCAGGTTGCAATTCAGAGCTAGGTACAAGGGATCATGCTTGTGCAATCACAACATTATACAATTTAAACATTTTAATGACAATAACAATTCTCATGTTTTCCTTTTAAAATATAAAAATTATGTAGAAAATCTTGTTTGTAAAATATAAGAATTATATATAAGCAAGCAAGTATGCGCACGTTTTCTTTTTTTTTTTTAACATTAGTTAAAATACCACTATTTTGACATCAGTAATTACTCATAACCTATTAGAGTGTTATATTAATAACTAATTACTTCGATGTATTTTTAAAAATGTTTATTATTTAAAATAAAAAAATAATCTAATTTTGTTGAAAAATAGTTTCAATTTATATTAATTTCAGATGTATAAAAAAGGTTATAAAATGTATAAATAAAAATAAGAATATGCATTTATGTAACAGTTTAAAAAATACTATAGGTATGTAAAATTAATTAATATTTGATATCCTTAAATGAGAAATCGAAAATATTAATATCATAATTTAGCTTACTTACTATGCAGAGTTTAATGGACTAATTTGTTTAGGTTTCAGAGTTCATTTATTTCATTTTAATTATTTTGACGTGTTAATTTACGGTTTATTTTTAATCTTGTTATTTTTTCCATTATTAAACGAAACATTTAAGATTTTTATATATTCTGATCACAATTTAAATGAAAAACAATTAAGAATAAGTGTAACTTAAATTTTATAATGGCTACATCAAATGTGTGTGTGCTTATATTACCTTGGCAGCAAAATCTGATTCAAAATAGCTGTCCTTTGCTAACAATAAATCTTAATTTTTAAGCGAAGTTTTAAGATGATTTTCGTTTAAATTTATGAATACAACAGAAATTCTGAAATTTTTTGTGTGGAATTATCGTTTATCGTAAATTTTATAAATACATTTTCCCATTAAGCTAAAAATTTTACTGTTGAAAAAAAACAAGAAGAAAATATGCAGAACTCGCTTAATTCAAATTTCAAGATTTTTTTTATATCTCGTTTAATTCATGGCATCTGGATTTGGGCTATAGAAAAACATTAGATTTCGAATTAGAATTTACTGGAGCGACAGTAAGCCTCTGTGCTTCATATATTTATAAACTTTACTAAATTCTGATGAAAGAGATTAAAAAAAATGTCTTTATTAAGTGCGCTATGATTTAACTTTAGGAACTTTTTGTTTTAAAAACTATCCTGATCACATCATGAGGAAACGCATCCTTCCTCTTGCCGGGCGATTTCATATTGATTATGACATCGGGAAAAATCATGCCGAAATATGTTGCACTTCCATTGAACATTTACAAACTCATTAACTTGAAATATTTCATAAGGAAAGCGTAACTCATCAGGGTTTTATCATATAATTTTAATATTTCACTCTAGGATTTATTTCTGGAAATTTTATTTTACTCTCCGAAACAATGCAAAACTTTTGAGTATTAAAGTGGAAAACTAAAATATTGAATATATCTATAGGAGTTTTTTCCGCAAGCTGAATTTTGACATAAAATATTCGTCCCTGAAGATTTTTATCTTTTCAGCAAATTTCCAAATCATTAACAGATTCAGCCATTCAAAAGTCGTAAATCAAAATGAATGGTTGATTAAAGTGAAATTTGAAAAACGTTATCCACGTGATGTGAAATATTATGTTAATACATTAAAGAATATATTTTCAAGCTCATTTTTAAATGTTTTCATGGGAGATAACATTCTGCTCATAGTTATCCCACGACAATTACTTTTTTTTTTAAAAAAAATTTTTTCTCATTCTATAGTATGTGTCAAATTATTCTATTTTATAATTACTTTAAAATTGTATTTCATGCCTAAATTCCCATCTTTTCTGGTTAAATTTCCCATCTTTTCTAACTAATTCTCATATTTTTTAGATAATTATGGTTTTTACACGATTTTGAAAGAAGAAATTTTACCGCTTCTTAGTTAACATTTTGATATTATTTTATAAAAAAAATATATTAAAGCACAAAATTTTTTGCCGATACCTTCTAAACTTATTTATGTAAAATGTTGAAACTATAAAAGCATTCATAAAGGAAATTAAAAACAATAAATATTTTAAAAATGTTAACACTATATAAACATTCAACAAAAAATGTAAATATAGTATTATATGAAATCAATAAAATATAAATATCTTAAACGTATGTACCTTTATATATTTGCTTTTATTAGTACTGCACTTTTATTATCACGATGAGAATTTTGAAATAAACAGTTAGAGGTTTGGCAAGGCGCAGTAGCCCAGTCAATACCAAGTTGCTCAATCTACAAATCATTGGAAGTTGTTGAAGAAAACTAATTCATAAATTTATTCGACTTGAGTACTTTTTAATTTATCTCAACACTGCTTTGAAATATTTCAAATTAATATGTTAATCTTAACCAATTAATCTCTAAAATTTTATAATTTTTTTATTTTCAGGAAGCAAGATGCGGTTATGTAATTCTCATCATGGCCTGCTATTGGGTAGTAGAACCCATTCCAGTAGCCGCCACATCGTTATTACCAGTGGTTCTGTTCCCGCTTTTAGGAGTCATTACAACGAACGAAGCCAGTTCGGAATACATGAACGTAAGTTTTATCTTTTATTGAAAATCCAAGATTATTTCAATTGTTTTAGCTAATAATTCCAACAATAATGATTTTTGAACAAGATATATTCTTTAAAATTTTCGTCATCAAAATTCTGGGAAAACAAGGATTCGCGTCTTCTAAAGTATTTATAGATTTACAAACTTTTAAAATGCAAATATGCTCATCTCTCACGTCTGGATTTATTTTTGAATGCTAAATACACGTCACGTTGTTTATATGTAAAATTCTACTGTAGAAACAAATCTAAAATATTTATTAAGAGATTTTTCTTATTTTGAAGTAATAGTGACAACTATTCTTAATGTGTCAAATTCTAATTTTATATTTTTAAATAAATTTGCATTCGAAATATTATTCATTTTATAAAATTGAAAAAACATTCTCTTATGAACATTCGAATTTTAATGTTTTTCGTTTGGAAATATAGATACTTTTAAACAATAGCCCAGAGCAGACTACAGAATTTATTGGAATAAAATACTCCATTTCATTTTATTAATATTTCAGAAATTTTATAAAGCAGTATTTGAAACTACTAATGCTTTTTTTGATAGCATTCAAGATAAGCTCAATTGCATTAAGATAAGCTGACATTTAAACAGTTGAAAAATAAATTTAAAATACAGTGGAGTATTTTAGGTCAGTTATTGACATTCTAGTGAAGAATTACAAAGGTGTTATTCCCTTGAGTATGGTAAAGTCATATCCAATAAAGATTTAATTTTACTTTCCACAAGAAATCCTTAGACAAGCAACTCTTATTGGTAAAAAGAATAATATGCCTGTTCCAACAACCCATAAAGTTTCATGAGATATACACTATATTCTGCTATAAATTGAAGTACAATATAAATCAGCTCCGCCACCCACCCTGTCAAGTGGTTAGCGTATCTGACTACGGATGGGGAGGACCAAGGTTCGAATCTCGGTTCGATGTACATGACTCGATGTACGAATCGAGCATGGATGTACTTTCTCTGTATTTCTTAACCTTTCCTGAGAAATACGAATGAATGTGCCCCCTCCCCTATAAACGGGTTTCTGGTGACGCGGGTAATGCTACTCGCCTCCATGACTTGGTTCATAGGTGCCCACCGGGTAACGATACATGGAGTAGCAGTCTCCGGGCCTTGTTGCGGCGAAGGGTTTCCCACCCAAGTGCCCGCCGTTAGAAGAAAAATAAAATAAATCTGCTTTGGCATACTTAAAAAATTAAGGTCCTGTGACAATGTTACTGTATACACATTGTTATGTTTAGCAATCTGCATCTAATACAAATATACTTACAGAAATGGCTTTTTGCTTAAAATGTTGGATGAATTGTCCTGGATAGTTATAGTTGATTATTTATCTTGTTGCCTTAGCCTTAACTTAAGCCTAAATGAAGCCTAATTTCATTGAAGCTGAAATGTTCGTTGTGAGGAGCCTAGTTGGCATGTGGATAAGTGGAGCAATAACTTGGATTTTCCAAGAACCTAAATCCAAAATGCTGAAAATTATTTTATTACAATCATATTATTATAAAGTATATTTATAAACATAACGTTTTAGAGATCCTGAAATGCAGTTATTTGCCCAGTGTTCTTCATAATCGAATTTTGTGAAGTGTTGTCTCCCGCGTCTTCCTTCCCTTTTATTAAAATGCTATTTTCTACTGCAGTTGGCCCGGGTAAAAATTCTTTTACTACCATTGTTATCATTGTGCAAATACTATAATGTCAAGAATCTTATGTAAAATGAAGACAGGCACGATTTTGGAAAGGGAATAAATCGTACACTTAGATGTAACATTTTTTCCACCATCGTATGCATTGAGATTATTTTTGTCCATAATGTTTCACGATATCATATCCACTCTCCCCTCTATATTTTTAAGATCATGTCTTTTCCGGTCTTAAAGTGCCGGGTTTAAGCTGAATGACTGCTCTGGTCTTCAATTCAACAGTTCGATGGTTCAAATCCTATCACGAGTTGAATCTTCGTTAAAGGTACCGAGTTCTTTTGAAACTAAAGGTACCATTTTAGTTTGCCCTAAAGGGAAAAAAATAACTATTACATTAACAAACAAATTAAACTATTTGGCTTAATTTGTTTGTCATTTTGTCATGAATATATTTCTTTTAGATTTCACCCTTTGTTTAAAATTATATTTCTACTCGTTAAATTTTTATAAAGTCTTATTGTTATATATGAGGATAAAATATTTTTTTCATATACTGAACTTTTTTGTGTATTTAATTAAAGAGCTGCACTTTATTTAATTTTAAGTTACTTTGTATAAACACACAAATAGTTTGCAAAAAGCATGAGAAATGTAGATTTGTAATTCTTTAATCGCTTTAAATCATCAACTACATTTATAAAACTTTCAGTTTCAAATAAACTTCTTCTAAAATTAGTTTTCTAAAGAATCTTGGTTAACAATAATAAATAGTTGGAAAAATGCAGTATACTTTTAAATGGTACAATAGTATCTTATTTTAAAAGTATCACATATTCAAAAACTGATACTGACTACTAAAAGAATATTAAGAAAGTTCCCAGAAATATTTTTATCAAATCTTCTCAACAGCTAGAATTTGGAATTCTTTATTTATTTTTCAGGGTACAAATATGATGTTTGTTGGAGGTTTGTTCATGGCCACTGCTATTGAGGAATGCAATTTACACAAGCGAATTGCTTTAACAGTATTACGATGGGTGGGACCCACAGCGTCTTGGTAAGTCTTTCTTTTACAAGTAAACTATACTATTATCAAATCTGGCCTTAAGTTCAACAGTTCGTGGGTTCGAATCTTACCTTGAATGCTCGTAATGAATCGGAATCCATTTTAAACCGTACATCCTGATCTAATTAGCCCTCGTGTGCAAAAAGTGAATGTTGAGAGAAAAACAAATTACTATTAGCGAAATTGAAGTGCAGTAAAATAAAATAAATAATTATAGTAAACTATGTTATTAGTGACTAAAGATTTATTTTAACCTAATTTTTAAAAGAAACTAATAATAATTGATTACTCTACGCTAATGTAATAATATATATTCATAATATTACATATATACTAATCATGTTATTATTATATATATAATTCATACTATTATAATAAAATAATAATTCGAGTTTTTTTAAAAAAAAAACTCTAAATTTAAATTTTACTAATTTTAAGTAAAGTATTTTTACAAAAGTATTGCCGAACAGCACTCATTTATTAATAAAATCTATCAATATAGTTTTTAAAACTAAACTAGGTTTTTGCCAAGATAATTTTATTTCTTAATAGTATTACAAAATCAAGCTGTGTGATTTGGAAAAAATGTTTTAAGGAAATTATATGAATACTAGTATCGATAACTTTAATACAATTTTAAGGGTCTATAAAATTATTGCTTATTTTTAATGCACAAAAACAAACAAACTAGTTAAGTTTTTAGTAATATTAAATTATTACAATATTCTGTTCTGATGCATCGTTATATTAAATGCCAATTTTCCAGCTGGTAATAAAGATCGTTAAAAGTTGCTCCAGGTGTTGTAAAAAGTTAACGCTAGCTTACATCCTTTTATGTTTTTAAGATTGAAAAAAATTTACCAATGTTACAGATAATTAAGAGTTCTGATATTAAGGGTTTTTTACAGATATTAATTTTTCTCTTACTGTTCTATTTATAGCATATTTCTTTTATTCAAAATTTGATTTTGGTCCTTAGTCAAAAGTGTCAGTGTATTTCAATTTAATAACTAGACCCATTGTTACAATCAATTCAAAATTTGCCAAAAGGGTCTTTAACCTTTCACATCTTTTATGGTATCCATCTAGTGTGATATTTTTTAAAAGATCTCAAAATTTAGAAATACTTGCCATCAAAAAATCTTAAATTTAACCTTCCGAAATATTATTTATTTTTAAACAATACTCAATTATTCGGTTAAAACTAAAATCAATTTTCTCACTTGGAGAAAATTTTTTAAGAAAATGTGAAATGAATCTTAATTTTCCTCATAGTTAAGAATGATCGAATTGAAAGGTATGAATAAAGACTAACTATGGATTTGTTATGTAAGAGTTTACTTTCATATAAAATTGTCATTTTAATATTGAGCTTAATTATTGGCCATCAAGATTTCGATTAATTATTGAGAATGGCGACTGAAAAAAATCCTTCAAATCTCTTACAGAAAACTAAATTAAATAATTTTCATTCAAGTTAACAACACTTGATACTTTCATTTCTCAAGCTAGTATTGTGCTATAATATACTTAATATCGACATAAATAACGAGACATTTCTTTCTTCCTTTAAATCTTATGTAGTTTCAAAAAGAGAAGCCTCAAATCTCTGCCGAAATTAATTTCAAGATATTTGAATTAATTAATTAATGCTCATAATCCTAATGAAATGCAATTATTTCATACTAAAGGATTCCGTTTCAATTTTTAGGATGATGTTTGGTTTCATGGCCACTTCCATGTTCCTATCTATGTGGATTAGCAACACAGCTACTGCAGCTCTCATGGTTCCCATAATCGAAGCTGTCATGGAAGAAATGGGGGATAAAACCAATAAAGACGACAGCTATAACTTCAGGAAAAGTAATCTTGGAATACCTAACTATTCAACATGTTTGTGAATATACTTACTCTCAAATTATCTACTTAAAAACAAATTACCTAAAAAAATTTAATTATTTGAATTTTGGAAGTAAGACGAAATAATGATGCGGGATTTTTCTAGGTGCATTGTCAGTCAATTTATTTTTTCTTCACTCAATTTTCATAAAAAGAGTGGAACGCAGTGATTTAAATAATATTATACATCAAATTAAAATTGGCATTTCAATTTCCTTTTGCTTAACCTTTCATTTTATCTAAAAAAGTGTTTCAAAATCATTTAATCCTACTAACTGCAATAAATTTTTTTTTTTTTATATTTTATTTTATTTATATTTTATGCGCAATTTTTATTGTAAAAAGTAAAAGTTTTAACCAGTTTGTGTTTTATTAATGCCCCGATAAATAACAGGTCGATATTGAAGAATTCCCAAATAGGGTTTAATAAGGAATATCAATCAAGTTTCAAGAGATTGAAATAATTTTGTAATATATTAGTTTGGGGAAAAAGAAATCCATTATTTTTACGTGAACTTTATGTAACTTCTTTTGGATTCACTTTGTAAAAAAGTTTAAAACAGCTTTCATGTAGATTTTTAGGTCTTGCGCGTTACGACTACTGACATGCAGTTAACTTCGATCATTTTTGATATTTTATAGACATTTTCGACGATGCTGTATCCACATGCGAGGTGCAGCTCTAATATCAAAAATACCCGAACGGAATCGACGAAACAAAAATTGTACGTAACTGGTTGTTACAGTCTTATATAGGACGATAAACACCTTTCAAAATTTTAGCCACCCTTGTATCTTTTTCGCCGTTACAAGAGAAAAACTAAAATGTATCGAATTTTCTGTTTATTGTCTTTCATTTTTAAAACCTTGTACTCATAACTGAATTAATCAAACAAAAAACCGCAAGAGTATATTTTAGTGTCAAATGTCACCTTTCCAACGAGCATAAATCTGAAATTGTTTGATAGATACCTCACGAGATATCGATCACTATAGACGTCTACCGATAAAATAATGGATTACTTTTTCCCCAACCTAATATAATAAATTACTTGTTTTTTTAATTAATTTGTTATTTTTATTCTTAAGCAAATTAAAAAAGTAATGTAAGTTTCCGTAAAATTTTTCTTTATTTTTATCTTAGCTTTGCGTTATTTTAAAAAGTAGTAGCGCTTTGCGCTTTCAAAGCACAGTTCCGAGGTTTGATCCTTGAACTGGACCAGGTCAACTCAGCCTTTCATCTCTTCAGGTTTCGTACTAAGCATGCTTGGGAACTAAGCACTAGGACTGACCACCTAACCAGGACATATGCTACGCACTCCAAGGCCCTTGGTCAAGAAACAGATATGTGCTCTTGTAGGCCTTGGCTTAGCTGTTGTACTACTGAGTTCATTTTAGTTATTTTTAAAAAAAATCAGTAAAATATTAATTTATTGATTTTTTTTAAAAAATAATACACAAATAATAATAACACAAACATAAATTTTAAATATAATGACATTTAGTATTAAACGCTGTTATTTACTCTTGCATTTGTGCTGATCTTTTCGATATTAATGCTCAATATTGTTATATTTTAGTTTCTGTGATATCTGTGGATGCGAAGCGGTTAAGTGATTCGGCTGATCCCCACTGCAAAGAGCTCGAGGGTGTCAGGTGTTCTCGGAGCTCTGTAGAGTAAGTACCGCTTCAAATTAATTAAAAAAAATTTATAAATAATATATTAAAATGCACTTAAATGAAACACTTTTATGCTCATGTAATTTTTATGTAAACCTGGCATTTGCTGATTGGATTCCTTAAAGCAATCATCTTAAAAAAAGGCTCTATTCGTAAGTACTAAAATTTAAGATAGCTTAATTCAAAAAATAGTTCTTTGACCCTACAGAGAGATTTTGAAAATGTATTGAGAATAAAATCATAACTTAACACACTATGCTATATTTATAAATACTAGGCCACAGCTATTTAAGTATTTGTGAAGAATTCCTTGCAAGTTATGTTTTTGTATGAAGATGTAAAAATTTATATTCTTTTTAAACGCCTATCTTTCACTCTTTGCAGCAACAGCAATGCGCATAAAGCTCGCATGGTAGGCGTTTTAAAGAGAGCCATGTTCCTAAGTGTGGCATATTCGACGAATATTGGAGGAACTGGAACTCTGACAGGAACTGGACCGAACTTAGTCATCAAGTCCATCACAGAAAAGTGAGTAATATATGAAGTAACATACAATAATTGATATTATTCAGTATGGATTATGAATACTATTTTATTACAGACGTCTTCGCGTTGCGAATAGTTCATTTAAGGAAATATTTTTAATGAAGTCCCGTATTTATTGTTTGCCTGCTACTCGAACTCTGGCGTAGTTAATTCAAATTTTGAGACACTGTGATAACATGTTTTCTCACTAATCCTATTTGTTATACATAATTACATAGAAATAAGTCTGGTAGATGATGCAATGATGACTGCCTTTTTTCCAAGTTTATGATTTAACTAATTTATATTTCTGGGATACCCATCTAGCAAAATTATTCTATAATATTATTATTTGAAAAAATAATGCTCGTATGATAGTGTTTAAAGTATTATATACAATGAAGTAATCATGGCTAAATATTGAAAATCATTTAGTATCGATATTTTTCTTGATAACTCATCAACAACATTTCTATAAATTTATTTAATTCTTTGCTAGTAATATGTGTTTATTCCCTTTATAAAATGATGCTGATTTCCTCAGACTTTCATTTTTGTAATCTATGTAAGCCTCTAACAATGATAAATCAGCATTGATTTCAAATCATTTACTCTTTTGTATTGCTTAGCTAGTAGCCGAATGATTAACACTCTTGCCTTCGATTCAATAGTTCGTGGGTTCGAATCCTACTCTGAGCTTGGACGTTTGTAGTAGTTTCGGAATCCACTTGAAAACATATAAGTCCCGGACTAAATAGTCCTCGTGTGTAAAAAAATTGACCATTGAGCGACAACCAAACAAATCAAATTTTTTATTCTTATTTTTCATTTCGTATCTCATTATAGCTCATTTTGTTCTTAAACCATAAAGGTGTAAAATAAAAATTGTTTGCAAATAGAATAATTGGAGTTAAATCTCACAAGTACAGTAAATGTGTATCAGCAATGAAATTTTAGGAATTCTTGTGATGAAAAGAATTTATGTATATAAATAAATATTATATGAGGCCCAGTGGCGTAGTTGTAACACTTCGAGCTTCCAAAGCATAGGTCTAAAGTTCGATTCTCAGGATGGCAAGATTGACTTGGCCTTTCATCCCTTCAATGGTCAAATGAAACTGAATAGCAAACATGCTTGGAAATTAAATACTGGGAGTTTCACGTTAGGCTGACTAACTAACTGGGATGTATGTTTCGGATTTCAGGGTTCTTGGTCAGATTTGGGCATTATGTAATTCATGAGGGCTGTCGTACCATTGAGTTTAGAGTAGTGCCTATTTTGTATACATAATTGTAAAATTCTCTTAAGTTGATTTGGACAGCCTGAACAATCAACTGAGATAATTCTTTGTTCTTTTTATTTATAATACTCTTCTCATTGTGTGTCTGTGCTCACTTTTCTTTTCTTTTTCTTTTCTTTTTTTTTTTTTTTTTAATAATGATTTTGCCTTTATATCTTTTTCATCACATTTGTTCAGGAATGTCATTACTTCAATTTTGGGGAATTTCCTATTTATTTTTAATTTAGTATGAATTTCAAAAATAATGTGAATTTTTAAGAAAAATTCCTTCTAAAAACCTTATGAAAGTCCTCTTTATATTCCTATAATTTTAAAACTTATTTTTGTGTTCCAGTTAGAATTTTCTAATTTTTATTTGCCTGAATTGTATGTAAAATGCAAAACTGAAAGTTATTTAACTTTTCAGACTTTTCCCTGACTGCACTGATCTATCGTTTGACAAATGGATGCTGTATAATGTCCCAGTTATGCTAATATGCGTGTTTATTGCGTGGAGTTATCTGTTTTTCCTTCACGTGAGAAAAGCGTAAGAATTTACTGCCTCTTAAATGGATATATTTGTTTCCATATATTAACTTAGCAAATGGTTAATCCATGTTGTATTAAGGATTGTTTATTTTTTTTCATTATAGATCAACGATTTACACAAATGAGCTTAAGGAAAGTTTAAATCAAGTTATCAAAAAGAAACATGAAGAATTGGGACCAATGAGGTAAATTTCTCAATAATTATGGTTATTAAATTATTATTGAATATGGGCGTTAATTAATTTATTTTTTAGTGTACAATAATAAATAATACATTGATGGGCAAAACGTAAACGACAGGGGTTCCCCCCCCCCCCAACAACTCCCTGAGAAATCATCTGAAAAATATAGAATTCAGAATGAGAGACAGCATTTTATACTCAAACGATAACGAAAGCCTGGTTTCACAAAAATGAATACACTACATACAACATGGAATCAAACAAAAGATGGCTATTGAACTCATAGTATAATTACATATGACTGTCTGTCCAAGGGTAAAAACAACAAGCACGTGTTTCTAGTTTAGGATAAGCCTTCCTTTACTGCAATGCTTGATTCACACAGTCTCTCATATTCAGATTGTCTTATAGTTTTTGAGGTAAAAGTACTAATTCCTCAATCAGCTTTAATTTTTGGGTGCTCCCCATAAGATGCAATTGATCCTCAATGTATTTTCCGAAAACATCCCACAGATGTTCTAAAGAATTTAAATCAGAGAAGTGATGGTCAATCTCTCCTAGTGAAATCTTCTCTTTCCAGTAGCTTCTAAACAACAAGTTTCCGGTGTAGCCATGCATTGTCATCCATGAAAACAATCTGCACCAGTGGCAGCTCGAAACAAATGCACATTGGGGAAGGATTATCTCTTTGAAATAGCTATCACCGTTCTGTCGAAAACGTGCAGATCTGTCTTCCTATTCATCACAAAGCCTCCCCAAACGACAACTATAGATCGTAAAGGTTTCTTTCTGTGATGTTATTGAGATGTAACCGTGTTCTGATTCTCTCAAACTAACTATCGTAAATAACAACTTGTGGCCCTGAAACAACTGTCTTCCAAAAAGAGAACACTACTTCATTGCTGAAATGTCGTTTTTATGCTCTGTGCACCATTAAAAAGTAACCATCTTTCAAAGAGATGCACCTCCAGGACTGTAGGTGTATGGGTTCTATTTGTGAAGCGTCTGGACACAGAAAATTGTCACACCCCGTGTCATACATAGTAAATTGGACACCCATCGCCCCTTTGCTGTACTCAATTACTGACCAATGGCACTTGCTGACTGGTTTCTTGCTTTTTTCGCCTGCAGGAAGATATATCGACCCCACTGCAGGTACGAGGGTCACTCTGAAATTTTTGAGATACAAGTAGGTTTTTAAAGTTATACTTACAAAACTCTAGGTGTGTTCAAAGTAGTCTCCTCCAGCATCAATGCACTTTTGTAGACGAATTTTCCACAGATTAAATGCCTCAAGCCATTCATTTCTTGGAATAGATGAAAAAATGCATTTATAGCCACATCAATCTCTTCTTCTGAATGCAAACGACGTCCACATAAGTTCTTTTATAGATTAAAGAATAAACAAAAGTCGCACATAGCTAGATCAGATCGGATGTTCGATCACTTTAATTTGTTTTTGTTAAAGAAACTCAACTGTTAATCCAGCTGTATGTGAAGATGCATTGTCATGGTGAAGCATTAGTCCCTTAACATTCAGTTCTTGTAGAATTTCTGAAAGACATTTAGTGGTATACCAGTTTGCTGTTACTGTCTTCTGTCCTTCCAACTTGATGGCTTTGACCAATCCCGTACTTCTGAAGAAAGCGGCATACATCTCTTTTTTCAGTGCGCATTGTTTTTTCACCATTGTCAGCGTGGGATTATCTTCAAAGACCCATACTTTGCTTTCTTGACGTGTTGGAACGTCAAGAAACGGTATGTACGTTTCATCCCCTGCTACAATTTTAGAAATGATGAAATGGCCACCATCATTTAGCAATTTAAGAGTTTCTTTACTGATTCTGGCAAGATTCTCTTTTTGGTACTCAGTTAGATTATGGGGAATCTAACGACAAACTACTTTTTTCATATGTAATTCTTCATGAATGATTTTGTGTATGGCTGCGGATCCAATGTTAAGTTCCTTCTGTATCATTTGATAGGTTCAGCGATTATCATCCATTAATATTTTTCTTATGGCAAACACATTATCCGGGATTACTGCCGACGGTGGCCTTCCTGTGTGTTCTTCATCCTGAAAAAAATTGCGACCTCTTTTAAATTCATTAAACCACCTGAATACAGTAGCACGAGCTGGATATTCATCACCAAATGCAAATTGAAACCATTGAACGCATTCTTCTTGATTTAATCCTGCTTTAAAATCGTAGAAAATAATAGCGCGATAATGTTCACATGTCAGCTCCATTTTCTCTTCTGTTTAAAATTTATTCTACGCTAAACAATTTGAAGTAAGTCAGTAAAAAATCGCATTCTGTGTTAAAATACTTTGTATTTTAAAATTAAACCGTTATTTTTATTTTGTAAATTCTCATCTGCGCGTATCTCAAAAATTTCAGAGTAACCCTCGTATTTGCCTTGGGAGGCTAACACCATCCTTTCCAACAGAACTTGTGGCTTAGAAGGCTTTCCAAACGCGCGAAAAGACACTCCTGTTGCTTTCGACTTCTTCAGCATGTCCTTCCTCCAACTTTCTGATTATTCTTCTACGTAAGAAGAGTTGGATAAGTAATTTCTTGCCATATTTGAAAAAAGAACTCACTTGTACTGGCAATAATATCTTTACTTGCATATTTGTCCTTCCTTTTTTTGCAGTCTTTAGCTGCGCACACCGACCACACGCGTTTTGCATTCGCTCTGTCACCTTTGACTTTTTGTTCCTGATATTTGCTTGCACATGACCGTTCTACTGAATTGCATGTTCATAGTACTGATCGTAAACTCCTTTTTTCTGCACTTTGATGACTATTTACTTACAATTTACTTTGTTGTTCAAATTTTGTACAGCAGTGTAAATTAGGAATTACATTTTTTTATTTATTTG
>JAPDSC010095016.1:0-11314 GCA_026290005.1 Latrodectus geometricus | reverse complement strand
ATATATATATATATATATATATATATATATATATATATATATATATAATGTATTTTCGAATTAAAACAAGATTTTCCCAAAAATTAATAAAAGAATTATCTCGCTCATTTTCCTCATTCACCGAATTGTTATCTATATGGTTTAGTGCTTAGTCCCACGATTCAACAATTTATGCAGTCGATTCCTACCTCAAGTTGCATTTTTGTAGTGATTCAGAAACCACTTTAAATTACAGGAATTGGCCGTTGAGCGATACACGAACCAAACCTACTCACGCATTCAGAATTGGAACGATTGCCATTGCTCAATTTTTTGTGCCAAACATTTTTTAAACAGTGCTAATGTATTTTAAAGAATATATACATGCTTATATTTAATATAAAAATATTTGTAAACTATTTTTTTATTTTAAATAGAAATTTGTTGTTATGAAAGTAATATAAACCATTTCGTGTAAAAAGTATTATTCATAATTTTCTCCCTTTCCAAAATCAGTATTTTCTAGTAAATTATGTGGTAGGTAAATTGTATGAAATTCGTATGGGTCTCTTCGTTTTCCTATAATTTTCCAATTTTTTTATTTTATTTTTTAAAATCTAAAACTATATAAAAAAATAATATAATGAAATTGCAGTATCTTTATATCAGTTTTTTAAAGTATGTATAAAAATTTTCAATTTAAATTCAGTACGAGCGCGCATTTTTTTAACTGCCAAAATCTGTATTTTAACATAATAAAATTCATGTATATTAGAAAATTAATGTAAATTTTTATTGTTAATTTGGCCGCTGTCAATTAAACATTGATAACGATACTTTCAATCGTTAAAAATCTAGATTAAAAATTGTATTTTTATAAGCAGTTACAACTGGGTTCTTAGAAAATTTATTCTTTGCAGAGATAAACGGCTTAAAAATTTTGAAGGAAGAAGTTTTATATAGATCTTTCCCCCATTATGTCTGATGTCACGGTTTTGGTTGCCTAGAAAATTACTCACTATTCGAAAATAAGCTATCTAGTCATTTAAAGTGATATGCAATATTTTTTAATTTCTTTTTTTCTTTTGAAATTGTTTAAGATCTTATGATAAGTAAATATGTTGTTGAAAAAGAATACTGGAAGTTTTTCGTGGATTTTTTTTTTTTTTTTTTTTTTTTTATAAACTGTCATGTGTAGATATGAAATCTAAAAAAAAATTTTGCGAAATTTAAAATTTATGGACACACACACTAAATTTAAAGATAATAAATATATTAGATTTGAAGCAATTATTTGTAGTATCACGCATCATAATTCTGAATATAAAATTTGTATTTCTATAATATTAATATACGTTTATATGATTTTGTGATAGAATCACGATTAAAAAATACGTAAATAAAATTTTCATTGTTATCGCAACTAAAATTTTCGCTTTAAAAAAAAAAAAAATTAGAAGTGTAATTATTTTCTTTGGTACAGAAAATGTCATTAAAAAGAGAGATTTTTATCACCTTAAATGGAACGGGAACTATTTCAGCGATTATGTATCAATAAGAATCATAATCTTATCATAAACCTGACTTTGATACATGTAGTGGTAGATTGATATTTGAAGCTGTATAACACAGATATCTTTTGTTTTTGCTAGTTCTTTTCCCCTCTTCCAATTATTACAAATATATCTACATTTTGAATTTAATTTTGTTACATATATATTTCACATTAAAATAAATTAAAGTTATCGTTGAATTAAGTTTATGTAAGTAAAAAGAGAAGTTGAAATTTTTTGTCTTTCTCCTCTGAAAAGTAGACAAGATGCAATTGATGCTCTGTATACAGGGTGATTCTAAATTGGTTTTACAAATTAAGAGAGATGATCGTACTCATGTGGACAAGCAATAATTACATAGAAACATAGGGCCGCATTCCACTCTGAGAAGCAGAAAAGAGAAATTTCCTCCTGAACATACAACAGTGTTGGGTAAGCGAATGAATAATTCCAAAAGTTTCATAGTCATATTTATTCGTCGTTGGACAGTTGACACCAGCGAAGGTACGACTGACGAATCCTCTGGAAGATTCCTGGTGTGTTAATGTCACGTCATCAACTATTCTAGCCAAGAGATCTTCAGCTGAGTCCACAGGCACCTCGTACACTAAAGAGTTCATTGCTTCCAGAAGAAAAAGTTCAGTGGGTTGAGGTCCGGTGAGCGAGGAGGCCAAGCCACAGACCCGCTACGTCCAATCCATCGTGCGGAATAGCACTCGCGAGAATTTTTGGACGATGTTATCCAAATAATACAGAAGCGATGATGTTGAATGGCTTTTATAAAGGACTGATTGGCTTTATCCGGTAACCAATAATAGCAAAATGTTGCTTCTTCTATGTGGAAAATTGCATACGGTAAATTCGTGATAGATTCTTGATGCGTTTCTACTTTCCTCTTTTCTTCCTTTCAGAGTGGAATGCGACTCTATGTCCCTATGTAATAATTTCTTGTATGGATGAGTACTATCACCTCTCTTAATTTGTAAAAACATTTTAGAATCACCTTGTATATTGAAGAGATATTTGCATAAATCCAATAACATAAAAAAAATTTCATTTTTTATTGTTTAGTTAGCATTTAGAAATTGTGCAAGATTTTTTCTTCTGTTATTTAAGTTTTTCTATCACATAAATATCACAATGAAGAAAATTTTGTTTCAAATCATTTTTATGCTTTATTTATGTCTCGTGCTCTGTATTGATTTATGTGTCCCTCGCATTCTTGTGGTACCAAATTGACTATCGAATAGTCGGTGTTCTAATCTTCGATTTATATTTTGATGTTTCAGTTCTGTATCCCCATGAAAACTTTTGCTGTTTTTGAAATACGTTTAAAACTGGGTTTTGAACAAACTGTCATAAAGGATATCATATATCTAGGGTGTATTCAAATCCTATAATTAAATATGGATGTTTGGTTTTTCATTGCCTTCATATAAATTATCTCCTGGGTAATCACATTCCAGGGTTAATCTTTCTGTACAATATTAACGTATAAATTCCACTTTATTTTGTATTTTATACCAGTGTGAGTGATTTTATATATATAAAAAGTATGATTTCATAAATGATTTCGGGGAAATATCACACATTTTGCATTTATTTAATTGGTTTGCACATACAATACCAATTATTAGTTTCGTGAGGGTGGGGTTTTTTAAATTTTTTTTTTTTTTATAATTTTCAAAATCAAGAATACATAACTTTCCAGTTGTTTAAAAATCTAACTTATAAATTTTTATGGGGGGGGGGGGGATTTGGTGAATAATTGAATTTAGATTTCGTAAAATGGTCACTTCAACATTTTATGTTGTAATCAATCTTTATTCAATTCCTTCATCTTCAACAATTGCATAGCAAGAAAAGGTGAAAATCCAAGCAACTTTTCCTCCCCGTCCCATTTGAAATATGTTCTATTGTGGGGCTGCATACAATAAACATTGAACTTATGGTGCAACTGTTGGGAGACACTTTTTTACTGTTTTATTGTATGCGTCATTCGAACGGTATGTTGAGAATGAAAGTGAGTTTATTTATATTTCTTTAAACAAGCATTTTTTTTAATCTTGTCTGTATCGTTATATTGGAGGAAGTAATGTTCTATGTTTACTAAAATTGTATGTTCATGGGAACTTATAATGTTCTATATATAAATTCATTTTGAATTTTATTTTAGTAAACTACATTATTCTTTTTCGACTAATAAATTAGACAAATCCAAAAATTTTTACACTTTATTTTTTAATATATTGGAATAATCGCTTAAGACATTTCACATAAATTTATGATCAATATATTTTTCAAAGTTTAATTTGTTCAAATAATTTAGTAATGTATTACGTATTGGTTAAATGAATAAAAGCAGGATACAAAATGAGAAATTAATTAGGTTATAGTTTTAAAAATTATGGTTTTTCTAGGCATAGTAATGATCTTCAAAATTCTTTTCAATCCATCTCTTAAACAGGAAATGAAATTTATTCTTTCATCTAAAAAGTGAGGTATATTTAATTATGTAAAATTATTGAAAAATTTCTCCAAACAAGATTAATTTTGATGAGAATGTAATCAATAAATTTTAAATTTCATTGTGAAAAAATGGTTATTTGTCGTTCAAAAGGTTGACTTTCATTGTAACATTCAGCTGATGAAAATATTAGTTTTAATGGCATTTATAACTGACTTTTTCTCTTTGGTGAGTTTCGTGTAATCTGAATTTACGAAACAAATTCATGCAAGAAGCTATTTCCACTCATTTCATAGCAAAATGTCTTTTCCAACTAACTTTCAATTTCTTTATAACTTCTCACAAATATTAGGTTGGGGGAAAAGTTATCCATTATTTTTTCGGTAGACGTCTGTAGTGATCGCTATCTCGTGAGGTACCTATCAAACAATTTAAAATTTATGCTCATTGGAAAGGTGACATTTGACACTAAAATATTCTCTTGCGGTTTTTTGTTTGATTAATTCAATTATGAGTACAAGGTTTTAAAAATAGAAGACAACAAATAGAAAATTCGATACATTTTAGTTTTTCTTTTATAATGGCGAAAATGCTAACCAGGTAGCCAAAATTGTGAAAGATGTTTATCGTCCTATATATGACTGTAACAACCAGTTATGCACAATTTTGGTTTCGTCGATTCCGTTTGGGTATTTGGATGTTAAAGATGCACCTCGCATGGATACAACATCGTCGAGAATGTCTATAAAATATAAAAAATTATCAAACTTGACAGCATGGCAGCAGTCGTAGCTTCGCACAAGACCTAAAAATCTACATCATGAAAACTGTTTTAAACCTTTTTACAAAGCGAATCTGAAAGAAGTTACAAAACGTTCACTTAAAAATAATGGATTTCTTTTTCCCCAACCTAATATTTAAAACAAAAACTTTATTTCAATGTTTTTTCTAACATTTGGGTGACTTTCAACAAGACATAATGATATTCTGATTTCGGAATTATTGCTCAATTAGTGTGTTGTTATAGTTGCCATTTAATTAGATCATTCAATGAAAGTTTATGCAATATATATATATATATATATATATATTTGTGTGTGTAATTAAGATGTATTTTCTCTTTATAAATTTTTTTAATTCTGTTAATTTTAGTGATGAATAAATACTCAAAAGTTTTTAAATCATAAACAAAAAAAAAAAGTAGATTACAATATCTCCATCGAAAAATATTTTTTTGTTATCCTAACCAAGCAAAAATCTTTTATTACCATAGAATCACTTTTAGAATCTCACGCTTTGAAGTGCTGTCTCTTGTAGTAGGCATGGTCCGTTGGTGTCCACGGTTGAGTCCCTTGCACACACCTCTCCATCCTTGCTGCTTCCCGTGATCATGCTTTGGAAATTCTTCAAGAGGCTTGAAGGAAAGCTGATTTCCAGTGAAGCGTGGGATAGTTCATACAAATAAAGTGAATCAAACTAGAAATAAAGGATGCTAATCCACCGGCGTGATGCTGTTGACCTGTATTTAGGAAAAAATGCTTCGAAAACTAGTTGTGGTTCATTGTTAGCCTTAATGGTTCTTTTCTGGAATTGTGTGTGATATTATCGCTGGAATCTTCTCTTCCTTCTTACCCAAGGGGGTTGGTTTTGAATATTTGCTCAGGTGGTTGTTTCAGACAGCATTTTCTTTACCATTTGGTGAGTCCTGTCATGAAATGTCTGATTTCACTGCGAAGTTGGTTATCGCCACGTTTACGCTGATTAAACATCCGTTCTACGTCACAAAAATCAGGATTTTGGAATGTTTGCGGTCGCATCTCTTATTCTTTCATTTCTCTTCAAGAAGTCGAGCTCACACTCATTGATGTCTGCGGTCGCGTTTTATTTTAATTAGTGGAAATATATAATTTTTTGAAACTGATTCTATGTATGACACATTATCTCTTTTGCAAAATATAAAAAAATATATTGAAATGTTAATTTGGTTTCATGTCAGAACATTCTGTTAGTTAAATTTTTTTTTAATTTGTATTTCTCAAGATATTTGCCACATTTCAAACATCACAACACTATTGATTAAAAGCTAATAAGCATATTGTTAAATTAAATTAAACTTTTATGATGAACTAAAATTATAATTTTTCATCGTTAGTTTATTTGTGGTAATCACAGAATAATGCAAATTTATCTTGAATTAAAATTTATACGACAATAGTTAAATGTATAATTAAGTTTAAAAAGAAATTGTGATTTCTGTATTATATAATTAGCTTTTAGTTTTATTCTTTAAGCAATCGAATTTTGACTAAATATCTTTCTTTAACTTTATACCATTGTTCTAATGGTGAAACAAGATATAAGCTGATGAAAGTAATTTAAGTGTCCTTTGATGGTTTTATTAAGGTTTGTTGAAAGTCTTTGTTTGAAAATCTCCAAAACTTTTTTTTTTCTTTTTTCGACTGAGTCATTGTCAGAAGATTTTTAAATCCTTTGTATTCACTATCATGAAGTTTTTACGTTCTTTTCTTACCTAGCGTCTTATTGGTGTTTCACCTTGATTAATACCTGTACTCTATTTAAATATTTTAATCGTTATTATATAAAAATACTTACCTAGTTATACAATATGCATCGATTTTTATTTATCATTATTAATTCATAAAGAGTTTAAATCTCAGCAGAAAACAATATTAGTTAACTTCTGAGATTAAAATTTTGTGACTTAATATTGATTTGTTTTTAAAATTTGATATTTTTTCGTATGATTCACAAAAAAATGTCCATCTTTACTAATGCTTAAAACTTTGTCAAATTATTTTATAGCATTTTAATAAAACTGCAAGTAATATTCATAATATTTTATTTATATAATTTCATATTTACTTGATAGTTTGTTTTGTATATCATGCCCGCCCCCCCTTTTTTTTCCTCCTAAGTATTTAAAACGGATCGATATTGTCTGTATTTTTCCCCCGTGCTAGACTCTGAGCTAGCTTAACTATTTTATTCTTCTAAAGCATATGGAAATAGTTTCATTCATCTTGATACAATGTACAGTATATAAAATGTGTATATTATGAGTAATATACATTTTAGTATATTTATTATTCATAATATACACATTTTAATAACTTTTGTATAACATTTTTCTATAGATTGATGGGAATATTTTTAAAACATTTTTCATTCTAAAGAAAGTTACAAAATTAGCATACGTTTTATTGCAAAAATAAATAGGGTTTGTTTATTTAAAAGTTAATGAAAAAGCTATTACAAATACAATCTAAATGCTATTATAGAAATGTACTTTAAAAATTCGGTTTTTGTTAGTGTGTTTCTACTTTTCGAATTCGCGTTTCTCAAAAATTGCGATTTTTCATGTGGTTTACTTTTAGTTTTGAATTTTTTTTTCTTACAGTAATCACTGTTGTTAAACAAAAACAGTGACATTTATACGATGAAATTGTCATTTAAAATATCTATTATAAAAATTACCAGAATATGTATATCGTTAAATGTTCTTTTATATAGTTCTAAAAATTTGAATTTTTAAATTGTGTTTAGATGTGTATAGATTTTGAATTATACTTTTCGTTTAACTCTGGCAGCTTTATATTTAACTATCATTTTCATATTATCTTAATTTTGAAATTATATATATAATCATTTTCCTTATTTTGTTTTAAATTTCTTATAAGTTGTTTTCGAATTGCAATCTTGTTTTAGATATACGTTTAAATAACCATATTTCAGATTCAAATAATAGTTTGTTTCTTATGTGTTTGATTATATCACAGAGCTCAAAAACTCAATTTTATATAACCCTTTAAAATTTTGAAAATCGTATTATGAATTCGACTTGAAAAAAGTTCTTTTTTTGTGAAACATCTTTTTAAATATTTAATATCATTTCAGTGAAGAATCACTGATAGAAAAATATACAGGGGGAAATAATTTCATGTGTTAATATTAAAAATAAAAAAATTATTATTTTTAGTGAGTTTTAATTTTCAAATTTATAAAACGGTTTATTAATGGTAATTTGTGTGAAATTGAATTTTCAAATTATTTTATCAATTAAGGTAGAATTATCAGTTTTACCAAAGATTTTCTTTGAACTTTTTTTCGTCTAATGTGACTTGCTGCCATTTTAATGCTTGAATGTTCCATTGTATAATTATTGTGAAATAGTAAAAATAATTCTTTCATTATGGTGCTTCATAATTTTTGAAAAATAAATGTTAAAATTGTAAACTACGTCATAAAACGATATTTATCGTTCCTTGTCAGCATTTCATAAAAGGTAATGTTTTATGAACCTGCCTATGACTTCTAGACATGTGCCATATTGAAAGATATTATATTGATAATAAATTTTAGCAATCAAATATTAAATCAGTCTTAATTTTCTGTTATATTTTTAGTAGAATTGTTGTAATAAGCCGTTTTCTTTAATGCTTGTTTGAAGCAATATGGATGGTATTAAAAAAAATTCCTGAATCTATTTAATAGTTTTAGTGAAAGATATTAAAAGAATAGTATGGTTGAATGTGTATTTTAACGATCCTATTTAAATTCAGCTGTTCACAAGGCAATTTTCTTTCTTTTGCCATTCAAACGAGGAGCTGTCCGTTTACAAAAGGGTCTTTCTAGTGGATCGATATCATTGATATTTCTGTAGGCGCCTCATGTACGGAATTTTCCCCCATAAACACACGTCAGCCACTCCCTTGCAAGAAACCCTGCATTGGTTGCTCATGCGCAATGCACCCGTTTTGCCCCTAGCCCCATCCTATCATCTCTTCCCCCTCATCTGTCATTAAAGCTGGGCTGAAATTAGTTGTGGTCCTCACTTTATTCGTCCAAATATGCTTAAAGTGCCTTCTTTAGATTAGCATAGAAGCTAGAAATAAATTGATTAAACTAGCAAAAACCTTCTGAAACGTCAAAAATTTAAATTTTTCCGGCACAAGCTTTTTGGTCTAGCTTTTAAAAATCTGCATGTGCTGTACTGCTGATCAGTGTTTTATTCATTATAAAATATTGTCTACTCTTTCAAACGGAGAATTTTTTTGCCGATCTTTGATAACAATCCTGTGATCTCAATCGTCCACGCACCAGTGTGATTTTTTGCAAAAGTGTTCGTATTTTTTATGCTAAACATTTATCCTGAAAAAGCTTTACTCTATTTTTCATCAATATATTGCAATCAGCCAAACCCTTTTGGTGCAAGATTTTCGTCCATATCATCGTTTTACTTGCTGTCATACCTAACTGCTCTGTGATTACTCATCAATATATTTACCGTGCTGAAACTTCAATTCCTGGCTTCCTGCCGTTTTAGCTTGGTGTCCTTAGTGTATTACGCAATCTCTACCCAATAGTTATGTTCGTTTGTCATACCAAATAAACCATGTCTGACAGCTTAAAAGTTTATAGAATGTAAGCATTGTAAAGTATTTTTATATGTATTTTAATAATTTGTTTACTACTTTTAAACTTTTTTACAATATTTTAAATAAGCAGGGTTTTTTTTTTTTTTTTTTTTTAACTTTACTACAGAACGTTTTTGGCAATTTAAATGTAAGGAAATAAACTGGAAATTTATTTTAGAGTTGTAAAGATTTCATTAAAACATGTTTTCAGCAACATAAGTATGAATTAATTTATATTTTTTATGCAAATAAGTTACCTATAAGAAGAAGAAAAAATATTAGTATATAATTTTTTTAATGCATTTTTTTTTCATTGCTAATATCTTAAAAGTTTGATATGAAAAGGCTAATTGTACTGTTATTAATTTTTGATGTATTCAATTATTCTTATATCCATCACTATTTTTTGTATCTTGTGCCTATAAAATTTTCTAATCTTCCATCTAATCTACAATAACTTATTTAGATTAATTACAAAATATTATAGTGCATGCTATATTGAATTGATTAAGGTATTGGTATTTAAATTTTTCTTGTGTAAATGATCTTCATTTCAAAAATAAATTTCATTATTATGTATGATAACTGCAGCACAATTAATTAATCTTACTCTCAACGATGAAAAAGGCAATTGTTTGCTAGATGTTTGTAAATCCAGATTGACTAACATCATAAAAACATTATTTAACCAGATTCTTAAATCATTCATCTAATTTTATCTGAAAGGTACTTTCAGCAAGTGTTATATCTTCAAAAAAAATATTAAATAAAGTAACAAGTTTTTTCTGTTAATGAAATTGATTTATAAGCTTTAACATTAGAGGCTTTGTCAATTTTCTAAAACAATATTTCTAAGAAAGGTATCTTTTTCATATTTACTTTTATATGCAATGTTAAAGAAAATTGGTACTTTTTATTGAATTTTATTAAAAAAATTGAATAAAACGTAAAATTTTGAAACAATGATTGAAATATTGTGAGTTGAATATATGGATATATTTGTATAAGGAGTGAATAGATATACAAGGTTAAGAAATTATCATGCAATATCTGCATTTTGTTTGCTTGTTTAATTTGTCAATTCCCCCTCCTCTGAGAGAAGTTATGTTATTAAATTTTAATTCAAACAGTAAAAATGGTAAACCACCAAAATTTAGAGGATGGAATGAATTAACTAATAAAATATAAAGACTAAAAGCAAACTACTCTTTTATTCAAAATTGTAAAAAAAAAGTCAATGTAACACTCAGTATCATGTCGAGGTTATGGAAAGTTTCAGGATACTAGAGCTATACAAGGAAAAGCTTATCCATGAGCAAAAAAACTTGAAAAAAAAAAACTCAGCATTTATTTATTGCAGTGGATTGTAATAGGCATATACTTTTTTAGATCTTTAGGATCATTAAAAAAAATTGAATTTTAAGAGTTATTTTTCAAGAACTTTTTAAATTCTTCTTTTAGCTACTCGTTTAAAAATTAGATTTATTTGGGGAAACATTTGCTGCTTGGATATTACTTTTGTGAATAGAAGGATCCATTTAACATGAGATATAAAATATAAAGATTAAAACACCAATCAGTCAGTAAAAGTATTCTTCAGCAACAAAGTTCAATCTATCGTAACTATTGATTCTTTATATTCTTTCATATTGAGAGAATCGGGACTCATCTCCTATAGCAAAAGTTTGAGAGACTATGTAGACATTTGATTGAATGCCCAAATATGTATTTTTTTTTTTTTTTTTTTTTTTTGAAAGTGATAATATATTTGATATGAGATAATGAATCTTCAGGTTTCCCTTTTCTCAAAACTGCAGTTCATCCTTATTTCATTTTAATGGAAGGGATTATATTTGCTGGATTGAGATTGGTCAGCCAAA
>JAPDSC010095011.1:0-43866 GCA_026290005.1 Latrodectus geometricus | reverse complement strand
TATATATATATATATATATATATATATATATATATATATATATTAAATATAAATATTAAAGTAAGAGAATTATTAAGCGATGCAGAGAAATAGAAAAATAATGCAAAATATTAGTAAGGTAGAATAAAAATATTATAATTGTTATAACAATGAGTATTAAATGTATAAATTGTTTTATATAGGTTAAAAATTTGTGTTTTCCATGTCAACTATAAGGTCTTAATCTTAAAAGATAAAATTCTTGATAGCAAAATTAATTGCAAAACTAGAATTAAATTTTTCTTTTCTGTAACAAAAAGAATTCTTTCTTCAAAATTCACAAAATATTTTTTCGTTTTATCCTTAATTTGGTACGGTTTAAATGTGGTATACATAGATTTGAATTTCATCTTTTTTTAGATTTAGAGGGAGAAACAATTTTAAGACACAAACTGGTAATCTGTACTACCCCGTAGGCTGTATCCCAGTGTACGGTACGCTATTTTTATACAATTAATATAATTATACAATATACAATTAATATAATTATATAATATAAAATTATATTATTTTATAGAAATAACATAATTTTATACAATTTTATATACAATTAATTATAATTGTATATATGCGTACCGTTGTATATACGCGTACCGTACAAGGAGCGTACCGTTCACTGGGAATTAACCGTCAATTGTAGTTATTTTTGATGCTTAATTTCCCACAAATTGATGTAAAAGAACTAATTTAATGGTACAGTTTTTGCATAATTTTTCTGCAAGAAACGATGAATGAAATTAAATAGTCAAATATTTTATATAGCAATTTTGTTATGTAAAATTTGCTTACTTTTAAATATTTGCTGCAAACTAATGTTGATGGTTTAACATCAACCCGAGATGACAAAGGAATAATTATATTTATTTTTTGTTCTGTTTCATTCCATTTTATGTCTCTAATATTAATAATTATGGGCATTTTCAATTTATAATATACTGACAGCTTGAATGAATATAAAGTTACTGCAGATATTTTTCTTTCGATTTATTCCCTGCGTTTTAACGTTGTGTTTTCATATTAACCTCCACAATATCTTTCAGCATACGTGCAGTTACTATGGTGATGATAATTCTTACAGTTACAGTTAAATATTTATCATTTGCTTAATTGAATACTTTTAACTTTCTTTAAAACGTAATAAAATTAGTAAATATTTACAGCTTATACATCACATACTTACTTTTTGAAATATTTGTTGAAATGATATTTTCTTTTTATATATTGCACTTTAAAGGATATTCGTTTTTTTTTAATTTTAGTATCATGGGCAAATAGTTCTCAACTCTTAGTTTAAAGTTCAAGACAGAGTGCATTTTCTTTTTTCGTGTTTTAGTCGGTGTTTTTGTTCGGAAAAAATATTAAACTAGGTATTTCTGAAATATATTTTTTACTATTTACTAATCGTTCAAAATTTTTAATTTCTTAGTAAAGGGTGAGAAATTTTAAGGTTTGTTATTTACATACAACTAAGAAGTCAGTATGTAGAATTAAAATTGTATTTCGATTTTTATAAAGCAATTTTCTTTAAATTTTGAGTTCCGTAGTATTTCTGACAAATATCGACGAAGATTAATAATCCTGATGTAACAGCAAGTTTGATTTTACAGGATTTTTTACCTTTTTTGATGTTTTCACTGAAACATCAAGACCGTATTACTAATGAACAATATTAATTATTGGCCGTAGATATCATTCATTTTAGGGGAAAATGATCAAATGAAATGCATATATCAAAACTAAAAGTCAGGGAACCGGATTCTCTTATAAATGATTTATGTCTAATGTGTATTTAATTATTTTTATAACTAGTATCACTTAATGACTTTTTGGAACTAAATGTCTTTTCTAAGAGTATCTTTTGCAAAGAGTTACTTGTAGTTTGTTAGTGGACTTATTAAATCTATTGTGCATCAAAACAGAATAGTGAAACTACTTTAAAGTGCCCATTCTTTACTATAATAAACATTCATAAAAAGAGTGAAAAGGCAATAAAAAACAAAGATTTTAATATTAAAATATTAAGAATGCAGTGTTTAAAAATTTCATGATGATTTCATTATATTAAATAACAAAAAACCAAACCATCTAAACTTTGTGTAAAAATTCTTATGAAATTATTTCAAAATTATCATTATTTTGCACTACAATTTAGTTATTTTAGTAATAATTTAATTATTAATAAAATAACATTTTAATGTATTCTAAAATACACTATTAGAAAAAAGCTTGAGTTGTAGCTTTAAAGTATCAAGGATGCTTAATATTGCTCTAAATCTATTATTTTTTTTTTAAATAAATTATATTCAACAAAGAAAACACTGTCTTTTCCTTTTATAATCTTTTAATATGTATAGTCTTGAAAATATGTTTGATATTTCATATTAATTTATCTCTGTGAGATTCCATTATATAATGAGACTAGTTTATTCTCCCTTATAAAATAAATAATCATGACTTAAGTATATTTCTCTTTTAAAAAATCAGAAATTCAAAATAAATAATCATTCGTTCCTGAAAATGAATAAAATTTCAGTATATTATATTTTCAATGCTAAAATTGTGTTAATTACTATCTTTCAGTTTGTGATATTGTGGTTAATTAATAATCTAGCTGAAATATCTTTAGTGAGAGTATTTAATTTTATAGCTAAATTATAAATGTGTCTAATGTTTCATACTTTTTGGCGTGAAATATTTTTAACTTTATATCTTTAGAATAAAGATCTTAAAAAGAATGCATTTTAAAAACATGTATATTTCATCAAATAAGAATTTTTACCATTAAGAAATCCATTATTTTGCATTATTAAAAACTTATGAATAATTTTCATTAATATTTGTCATATGTTGATGATTTTAGTTCTGGTTTACTGTCAATAAGTGCATTGGTGATTTACTTAATTCAATACATTTATTTTGTAGTGTTAAAAATTTGATTAATTTTATATTATTAAAAATATATATTCTATTATTGTGAATAAACAACTGAAATTTATAACAAATACTGCTATAAATTTAATAAGATAGTGTTATATTTGAACAGACTATTTGGATAAGTAGTTGCTAATTAAATTGTTGTAAGAATATAAAAGTAGGGTCATCTATATATAATATTGTTAGTTTAGCTTAATTCTAAAGTGTTAGCAGTTATGACATCATGATTTCTATAACCAATAACAACAATTTCTTATAAGATATAGAAGTGTATTTATCAGCATTTACATTGATTTAAAATGTGAATATTCTATGACCAATTGCGTAAGATCATGATTTGTTAATATCAAATATCAGTAAAAAAGTAAAAGTATTTTCATTAGATTTTATTTATTATCATTCTTTTTATAAATATGATCTAAATATCAATTCATATGAAACATATACATGATCTATTTTATAGTTTAACAATGCCTGAAGAACAAATTAGAACTTATTCTCTCAAAGAAATTGCTGAACATTCATCTGAAGATTCTTTATGGCTTTTAATTGATAATCGAGTGTATGATGTCACAAAATTTAAAGATGAGGTAATTTTGTTACATTGATATTATAAGTTAGTTATTTTAAAAAGCTAATTTAGACAGGTTAAATGTACATTTTTTATTCAAAATCCTTTCTTATCTTAACAATAAGAATGATCTTATAAATTCATTGTCTATTTAGTAAATTAAATCAGCAAAATTTGCACCTGCTAACAAAAAGTTTTTGATTTTATTTTAAGGAAGAAAGTATAATACATATATTTTAATTTGTTAAATATAATTAGTGAATAATATTTATACTTTTTTGTTTATTGTTCCAATTTCTTTTTAATGCATTCTTATATTTTCTGGAATAATAAGAATTTAAAACTTATAGATAATTTTTATATAATAAAATATGTATTTAATAATAAGATTATTTTATTTTAAAAAGTCATGGTAATACTTTTATTTGTTGTATATTTTTTTATGTGAACATACTAAATGGACTTTTAAACTTTGTAATTATTAAAAATATATACAAAATTGATGTTTTTTAATATGATAATAGTTCTAAAAATCATTATCGAAAATTTTCAGAGATGGTCGCCTGTTTGCTATTTGAATAATAAAGTTTTATCTTGCTATCCTTTTTTAATTTATTATGTCTCTAATATAAAAAATATTTTTTATATTAGAAAAGTAACATTTCTAATATAAAAAGTATTTTCTTATAGTAAAATATAAAAAATGTTTTTATTTATTTGATGTGTGTTTTTGTATTTTTGTGTAATTGTATACTTTTAGCATTTTTGTATTATTTTAATGCATATAGTACCGTATGATTAGTAAGTGTTCACACAAATACTTTCTGATAGTTGAATAAATTTGTTGATAAGTTACATATTAATTTCTATGGATAATAGAGTTCCTATATGAATTAGAAATTTGTTTTAGAACAAATAAATAAACTATTTATTTCTTTATAATTATGAAATTAATATTGATGTCATCATTATAGTAAATCATCAGAAAAATAATTTTTATTAATTGTAATCTTGATTATCTATCTTGATTGACTAAATATTAACTTAATTTTTAATTCAAATAAATATTATTATTTAAGATATTAACTTAATTTCAAATCTTGATTTTAATCTACAATATTTATGAAATTATAATGTTATATTTCTATTTTTAATGCAAGGAAAATGTATAAAATATTTCATAAGGAAATAATTATTTATTTAAAAAGACTAGTAAAGTGTTCATCTTTATAAATGAATAATTCATTATTCTTCGTAATCATCTATCAAAAAATGAAATTATTAATGAAAATGAATTTAAAGTATTATCTTTACTTAAATTATCTGTCTAAAGCTGAACTCCATTTAACAAGTGTGGCTTTATTCATTAGTTGATATTTAGAGATCATGTTTGTATCTAATTTATATTTGTATCATGTCCAATGTTATTAAAAAATTTTTGTGTGATGATAAATTTATTTTTCTTAATACTTAATTTGCTGATTTGATATGATATGAATGTTTTTGTCTTTATTGTTAAAGTGAATGAAGTATTAATCATTTTATTAACCCATTTCAATGTAGACAAAATAAATATTTTTGAAGATAATATTTCTTTAATTATTTTGTTCATATCCTACCTTTTATTTTTCATTTTAAATTTAAATTAATCAATTTAAAGTTTCTTAAATTTCTTAATTATATTAAAATAAATTTCCTTATTAAAAGGGGATAGTAAAATAATGAATTTTGAATGCAGTCACTGCAATTTTGATTGTTTAACATTTTCTGGTAGTGTAATGCTGCTGTGAGTTACTCCATCACCACTCGTTATTTATTGCTGTAAGCACTGTTGTAGGTAAAATATTATAAATGGTATATATTAATTACATTTAGAAAGTAGTAGCAAAAATATCGAGATAATTGCCTCAAAAATATAAAAATCTTAGGTTGCATTTCTCTATTATTAAGAATATGAACATTAATTGTTTGATTTTCCTTTGTTAAAAATTATGTATTTTCAAAATTTTAATTGAATTTATGATTATTTAAAAAATTTCTGCTAAATACTTTTCTCAAGCTTCAATCATTTCTTTTTTTTTTTTTTTTTTTTTTTTTTTAAATTAGGAGATTTAGTTTTTTTAGTACAATGTTTAAATTATACTTCAGTCTTATTAGGTCTCTTTTAGTGTATGATTTTGTTTGTCACGTTTTACTGAGCCAATCTCCGCTCATATATTATCACACAAAGAAGAAATTTAAATTAGCTTTATAAAGATATAATTTGATTTAAAAAAAGTGTCATTACTTATTCTCACTATGTTTTTACTAGTTAAATGATATTTTTCATTTCCATCATGAATACAAAATGTAATCAATGATAATGATGTGAATAGTTTTTATCATTACCTGTTGAAAAGAAATAGGGATGGAGAGAAAAATTATTTCGCAAAAAACAAGGAATAAAACAAACTATTTGCAAGGATGAAAATATTAGATTGCTTTTCTAAATAAAGTAATTACACTAAAAGTACTATAGCATTATTACTCCGCAATCGATCAACAAAACAATAGCTAAGCAATTTCTATCAGAAATAAATTTTAGCTTTTAAATAAGTTATGTCAGTAAATAATAATTATTTCCAAAAATTCAAATTAGATGTTTATGCTAATTTTTATTGGCTTCAAGAAATGTAAACCTATTTAAACAATACATGATACAAATATTTATGATAGCAATTTAGATTTATTTGTTTCCTGTAGTGATAATTATTATAAATTATAATGAAATTGTACTGTGACTACTTAATCTGGATACTCTGAATTTTTAATTGTCCTGTACAGAAAATTATCAAAATTTGAAAAATAACATGTTTATGTTTGCAGCATTCATTACACATTCTTTGAAATATTAAATTTAGAATAATTGGAATTATTAATTTATAGTTCGGATCAATATTTGTCTTTGCATAAATGAAGATTAACAAATTAGTTTTCATTGTGATATAAAGAGGTAATAAATAAGTCTCAATACTGATAATAAGGAGTCACACTATTGTTTTCATTCCTCAAATTTATTACATTTATTTTCATTATATTTTAATATTTTTATTAAAATGAAATTAGCATTTTAATTTATATATATGTGTAATCATACTTTAATTTAGAGCTATTTTAATGCATTTTATTGAGTACCAAATGTTATAAGTATAGAAAAATATTTTAGAATTACTTTTTGATTAATGTTTGAGAAGCTGCATTTAACTATACAGAATGTTTCCTAAATTTTAAAATACATAAAATTTCTAAATGCATATGTGCCGTAAAATTAGTATGCATAACATATTCTGCTAGTTAATTGCATGCAAGTATTTATTCCTTATTTTTAAAGTTCTGATATTTTAAAATTATTCTATTTTTATTACAATTATATATTATTATAATTTTTGGTATTATTCCATTATTACCCCCATGCCACAATCAATAATCAAAATTATTGTTAATCAGTTTCTGTTAGAAATAAACTTTGATGGTTAAATAAATTTTCTCAATAAATGATACTTATTTATTAATAAATGTTTGTGCTATTTTTAATAATTTCTAAAAATGAAAACCTCTATAAACAATACATGGTTCAAATATTTACGATAGTAATTGTAATCAATCATTGAAGCAATTGTTAAACAGTTTCCATCAGAAATAAATTTTGGTGTTTAAATAAGTTGTCAGTAAATGATAATTATTTAGTTTACAAAATGCTTGCACAATATTTTTTTTCAGTTTTTAAAAATTTAAATCTTTTTAAACAATACAGTGTTGCAAATATTTATCACAGTAATTGCGATTTATTCTTTCCCATTATGAAGATTATCGATGGGGGTGTAATGGAATTGTACTCAATTTTTAAATATTATTATATTAATCATTTATAAAATCTTTTAGCATCCTGGAGGACCGGAAATTTTGTTGGAATTTGCTGGTATGCATATTTTATAGAAATATTTTTGTATTTTTTTGTGAATAATATTATTTGATAAAATTTGATGCTTGATTTAAAAATTTCTCTGAATGAAATGAGTATTCATACATATTATATTTAAATGAAAATTAAGTGTGTTATTTGTGATCAGATTAATATTTTTTATTTATTTGCTTATTAAGTATAGTTTATTCTAGTAGTAAAATTTTTAAAAAAATTTCTAATGTATATTTTATTGAAACATCTATATAACTTAAGAAATGGAACTATGTGTCAAAAAGAAAACATTGATTTCACATATTTTTAGTGTTTGCATTATCAAAAATAAGTTGAAAAAGGAACAATGAAGATATGTTTGTTCATAGCCATGATTTAACTTTTAAAAATCTTGATGTATTACATGATAAAATTGAATTGCATCAAAATTGTTAACAGATTCTATTATAGATAAATTAGGAGTAGTTATAAACATTTTAGAGTTAAATTTTTCATTGATGAATTTTAAAACTTAAAGTTTATATTATTTTATTAAACAATTAGAATTATTTTATGGTGATAAATTCAACTTATCTAGCATATATTTTTAAACAGCCTTCTGTCATAAATGCTGATGTGAATATTTCAGTTGGGAAAATATAAAGATGATAATAAAAAAAAAAAAACTACTTATCTATTTAAAACTGATAGTTTTAAATTGATAAAAATAATTATTGTATATATAAATTCTGATGTATTTTATAACTTTACATATGAATGGCCTTTGCCTTAAAGATATACATTAAATTAATCTGTGTGTCAATTATTATATCTGTTACCATACCAAGAGAAAGAATATCTTTTGTATCTAATCCTTATAACTGATGAAAGCTGATTTGATTATTGATGCTTTAATTGCATAAGACAATATGCAATAGACTAGTAGTTTGAAGCAAATTGATTAAAGGTTAAAAGATTTGTTGTAAAATATTAATATAAATCATTTAACTTTTCATCAATTTAACCTATATTGAATATAAACCTATTTATAATCTAATCTATAATAAGGAAATTTAACCTGTTTATTGAGAATGCAAAGAAATATTAATTTTTAGGCTCAAACCTCTAAACAAAAAATTTTTAATTGAACAAAACCATTGGAAAATGTTTTCTAAAAATTTTTCCATTTTTGAAAGTTGAAGGTCTTTAATTACCATTTTGTTAATCAATGAGAGATAATATAATATTTCTATGTCTCTTCTAAACATAATTTTAACTGTCTATATTTAGGCACTATATTGTCAATAAACCTCACACTACTCATTAAATTATATTGTTTTGCAACTATTCAAATTTGTGCTCAGAAAGTTGTTTGATATTATAAATCAAGGCAATTAAAAGGTTAAAGTTCAAAAATTCATTACAGGTTGGTTAGAGAATTTGAGTATTTATATAGCTAAAAGATATCTCTATTTTTTAAACTTATCTTGGACATTATTTTTTAAATAGTTACCTTTGCTTCAAGTTTTAGAAAATGAAAACTTTTGAATTTTAACCAAAATTACATAACAGCAGTAATATTTATTCTTGTATCATCAACTTTTTATTTGAGCATTCCTGTTTATTCACAACTTCTGGTTGTATGTTGTTTGAAGAATGATGTTGGTTTCATGCTAATTTATGTTGAATTAAAAAAAAAAAAGCATTGTATTTTGTAATTTTAATGCAAATTATTTTCAAATTTATACTTTCCCTGATATTGACCTATTTTTTTGACATTACAATTGTTCAATATCCTTATTTATGGTTTTTTTTTTTTTTTTTTATATATATATAAATTTGTCCATGCAAAATTATGATTGAATAGATTTTTTTCAATTTTAAGCTAGTTTTTTATAGATCAATTTCATTCTTTTGTAAATCATAGGAAGATATATTAACCTATTCAAATAAAATTTATTTTTCTCCATTTAAAATTTCTCTTTTTTTGGTGGGATTTCAGCATTAAGTAAATATATTTTATTGAAAATAATGATATTTTCTAATTTTATATGTATATTATTTATTTCCAATGACCATTTTAAAAGTTGCAAAGAACTGAAAGCTTATGAATAGAGTTTATAAACTGTAAAACTAAAGACAAGATGATTGAAAACGTTGCCCAAGGAGTGTTCTTACCCCTCAGTACTTTGTCTCCTCTGTAAGATAATGAGTAGCCCCACATTGATGCAGGTAGTTTCTAATTCTTTCCTTTAATTTTTGAATAGGAAAGATAGCATTTAAATACATATCTGTTCATTTTAGTATTAAATGTTTACAAGTATATTTATTTATGGTTAAAATTTGATTTTACAAATCATAGTTCTTAGTTCCTCAAATTAGTGAAATTTATTTAAGCTGTGAAAGAAACTGTCATAAAAATCTTGTTTTCAAAAGTTTTTGTTTATTTTTATAAAATGTTATTTTGAATTTATTTCTCAATTCAATATGCAAAATATGATATTAAATAATGTGAAATTTAGGCCCAGTCTCTCTATTTATAGCTAGTTCAATATCATGAATAACAAAACATTTATTAATATTTACAGTTGTAAAATATCATATGTTAAACATTTTATAATTCTTAAATAGTAAAAGCTAAGAAGGAGAAGAGCACATTTTTTTTCCATACTTCCTAAGCTATTGAAAAATTATAGTGTAATAGACATTAAAAGTTAAACAGATTAGAATAAAAATAAAGTCAATGATTTGGGGAAAGTCATTGAATTATAAACAGATTATTGTTTTTTTTTTTTTTTTTTTTTTTTTTTTTTTTTTTATCTGGATTATAATATTTTTGCTTATATTTAAGCAATCATTTTTCGAAAAACCTTAATCATTTTTTATTACAAACATTCTTAAATAATGAAATTGTCTTATATTCATTTTTTAAAATGTAAAAATATCCAATTATACATGCACCTATACATACATATATTCAAATTACAAATTACATAGAAAAAATTTCAGTAACATTTTGAGGCTACTTTACTTAACAGATCACCAAGTTTATGCCTACAATTTTTTCTAATTTGTTGTATTTGATGTATTTTTATTATTATTTTTTATCATTCTAAGCTTTTTATAAAAGTTAAATATAACCTAAGAACAATAAATATATAAAAATAGTTTCTTTTAAAACAAGTTTTTCACTTATTAAAATGTACTTGATACAAATAACAAAGTGAGGCATTCCCACATTCCCAAAATAATGACATTATTTACTTTTTGATATCATCAAATTTAAATTTTTCTCATAGATAAAGAAGCTACTGAAGCATTTGAGGATATTGGCCACTCATCAGATGCAAAAATGCAGCTGAAACAATATGAAATAGGAGAATTAATTGAGGTATATTATTCTATCCATCATTAGGTGTGCAAAATAAATTGTTTTTTATGCAAAATAAATTGCAAAACATACAAAAATAAAATGTGATGTTTTTTTTTTTTTTTTTTTTTTTTTTTTTTTTTTGTTCAATCTATAGCTATTTAAAACTTAAAACACATACACACATAATTTTTTTATTTATTTGAATTTAGTTAATCTTAAGATTACTTTACAGTTATTCAGTACCAATGTCAGTACATCATATTTCTTTTCAAAAAATATTTTAGTACAAAATGATTAGTTACTTACATAATGGAATATGAAGTGATTAATTACAATCAATTATGGTCTACAATACTTAATTTCATAACCATTGTGCTTACTTTTTGTGATATGGAGCATCATTTCTCATGTATAAATATTGAGAAAAAAGGATACAGTACTTGTCAAATTTTGTTGAATTTAAACTTCTTGAATGTTAAAACTATTCTTGTTTTCTTTAATTGCACATATGCTAAAGTGAATTCTGATTTATTAAAAGCTGTTGTAGAGTGATACATGATTTTAAAATTTTAAAGTAGTGCTTATATTTATTTGGAAGTTTAGATTTTTATGCTTTTTTTTTTTATTATTCTGTTAGATTTTTATGCCATTTAATTGATGCTTTATTATTTTTCCATTTCTTTTATTGAATAGTATTTTCTAAATTCACTTATTTTAAAATTGTTTTATTTTGGAATTTATAATATTTTATGTTAAGTTTTTTTTCACTTTTTAGGCTGAGAGAAAAAATATGAATTTCTTGTTTTCATTCCCTTTTCTTTTACCATTCAGATGTAACTCTTTTTATTTAGTAATAAATCTTATTATTAGTTATGTAGCAAAGGAATATTTCCATTGCACATTTTTTACTTATTTAAAGATAAAAGGGAAAACAATATTGAATAATGTTATTATAGTGTAGTTTAAACACATGCATGAGTGTAATTTAAACACATGAAACAATGAATAATGTTATAATAGTGTAATTTAAAATGTTAAAATTCTTCTCTTCTGCTTTTTTTTTTTTTTTTTTTTTTTTTTTTTGCAAGCAAACTTAATTTTACATACACACACATAATTTTTTAATGTATAAATTACACCTTGAGTTTGGCTAATCTAAAGATAACTTTATATTGATTCAGTTTCAACACCAGTACATTATTTTTCTTTTCAAAAATATTTTAATGCAAAATGGTGAGTTACTTGCATTATGGAATATAAAGTAATTAGTTACAATCACTTAAGCACTACAGTACTTAATTTGATAACCATTTTTATTTTATTTTATGTTGTATATTTATTTTTTATAGATAATTTTTTTTTTTTGTGATACAGAGCATTTTTTCTGAAATATTTATGTTGATATTGAGAAAAGAATTTTATAGTTCTTCCAGATTTTGAATTTAAGCTTTTTAAATCTTAAAAAATATTCTTTTTTTTTTTTAAATTGTACATATGCTAAGGTAAATTCTGAGTTAATTAAAAGCTGTTGTAGATTGAAATATTAATATTTTATATTAGAATTATATATATTATAATATATTGGAATTTATAGCATTTTTTATTAATTTATTCTCATTTTTTTAGGCTGAAAGAAAAGATATAAAGGTAAATTTCATGTTTTCATTTCTTAAATTTTACCATACAAATATAGCTTGTTTATTTAATAATAAATTTTTATTTAATTTTATAAAAAGTAATATTTTCATCGCACATTTTTTAGCCATTTAAAGATAAAAGGGGTTGCAATATTATAGTGTAATTTAAATGTTAAATTTTGAGCTCTTCTCTTTTAATTTTTTTAAATTTTGTCTAATTTTCCAGAAAAACAGTATTTTTTTGTTAAGAAATGTGAAGGAAAATATTTTTTTATAAATGTTTTCCAGCAAACAATTCTTTTGAATACTTCTGTCATGAAAATAGATTTAACTTATTTAAAGCATATTTTATTGACTCTTAACTAAATTTAAATTTTATTAAGTTATAATTGCAATGCAGAAAAAGTTTAATCACAATAGTTAAGTTTCAGTACTAGTGAAACATTTTTAGAAATAAAAATGTATACTTTTTTAAATATACTTTTTTAAATTTTAAAGCTATTAAGAAATTTATTTATTTATTTATTTATTTATTTTATCAAATGTACATAATTTCCGAAAAAAGATTTTTTGTAATACATATTTTTTATTTTTCTTATACTGTCTTCATGGTTAAATTGATAAAGTATATATATATTGAATATTAAGGGTTTTAAAGTAGAAATTATTGTAAAGTGAATATCTTGTATATCAAATGAAGCATGTATTTGTTTATAAGTTGAATATATATGTCATATAAATACATTTGCATGCTGTACAATTATTTTATAGTTAGGCTCCATTTTACAGTTAGTAATATTTTATCAATATATATTATTTCTGTCAGTCTTTATAATCATTTACTATTATTATTTTTTTTAGGTTCCCCCAAAAAGTAGTTGGTAAGTTTTTATAACATATATTGTTTTATGATGCATAATATTTTTTGTAAATGCTTTTAGGTTTTATTTATTTTTATTCGGTACAGATGTTCTACTTTTCTGAATATTCTTATTTTTATGTATAATACTTTCTCTAATTTTTTAAATTAAGTTTACCCATTTCTTTATTTAATAGTTTATCAGATGTGCATAAAAGAATTTGTTATTTATCTGCGTATTTTATATTAGTCAAGGGAGTTGTTATAAAAGCTGTATTTGTTGAATAGTATGATTTTTATTACATGATATTTTAATAATATTTCAAAATAGGTTAATAATAGATGCTTAAAAGATTTCAAGTTATCTGTAGAATAAATAAAAGTTTCTGAATATTTCTTCATACTTTTTTCAAGTTAAAACAGCTAATTAAAATTTAATATTAAAAGAATTTTTAAAGGAACATAAACCTTATCTTCTGACATAAATTAATATGTTATTAATCCTAATCTATATCACATTAATCTATAAAACAATTTTAAATAGCTATTAATAACTTTATTTTTAAGTTAGTAACAGAGAAGTGCATGATAATTGTTTTAATGCTTTTAATGAAAAGCTTTAATTACTGTGAAAAAGTAAGAATCAATAAAAATGTTTTGCTAAGATTTCCATGTATTGCAATAAAACAACAACTTTATGGAAGTTATTAATAATTTATATTTCTTTTGCACAACATATTTAAACAATAATCATTTCTTGATATTTTAAAGAAATTATGATTGTTAGTAAAGTAATTATAATTATCTATTTTTAATGTATGTAAGTATATCTAAATTTTTGATAAAAATAATTTTTTTACAGTGTTACATTCCTAATGGAATTACACTGTTTGTAACATAAAAAATTTCATTTCAACAGGTTATGATAAAATTATTTACTATATCCATTTATAAACTTATACTTGTTTCTTCTGAAACAATAGAAAATTTGAGAATATTTTGAATTGTTTGGTTAACTTTTTGAGCAAATGATTATTATATTTTTTAATATTTGCATGTTTGTTTTAAAACATAAAATAGAAATAAATAAAAATTATGTCCGTATAAAATAACAATGTCATACCTAATTTTAAATGCTTCCTTTTATACCATTGTTAATAAGATTATAGTATATATTTGTTTTGAATTTTCTAATATATATATATATATCAAATCCTTAAAATTCATTGACATAAAATTCAGCTACTTGAAAGTAAAATTGTGTGTGTGTGTGTGTGTGGCGGTCATTTCTCAATTAAATATTTTTTTAAAAATATTATTACGTGTATTGAAGTTTAATGTAACTAAAAACTTGAATAATCTTAAAGAGTTTTTTCTCTATTTTTTATTGTATTTCTGAGTACAATATGCATAAAATGGTCTTGATAATGTTAATCTTTTTATATATTTGTAAAATATTTTAAAAATAAACAATTTAAGTTTGAATTTACATTTGATTTGATTATTTTAGATAGTTGAATTCAAAATTATACTACTGAAAAAATTCATTAATTTTTTACTATCTGAAAACAATATGGCATTTTAAAATATTCCTAATTTTTGTCATAATTTTTGTTGGGAATTGTCCATATTATCAGGTGTGTTCTTCTGTAATTATTGATGGCCTCCCTTCTGCAGCTTCCGAACGCGATATTTTCTTCCTCTGGGCATGGCATTGACAGCTGTTGTACTATACAAAGTGTATTCTGGCAACAAGTAAACACTTTGGCTTTCCTTTTGCTGTGTGCCAAATGTATGCAGTGGAGCGTCTATTTGATGAAGATATTTCAATCATTATAATCTGTTTTCAGTACATTTAGCTTACTGATGTTTTGTTAGATTATTGATGTCCTTCGATGTACAAGCATAGTTGTTATATTTATGTTCCTAAGTTCATAAATCGTTTTGTAACTTATATGTTGTTTATTTTTATTTTGTTCTCAAACTATAATATTAAAGAAATATTTATTCGTTATTTCTATGCATTTTGAATGATGTTATAACTTAATTATTATTTACGTTAAATCATTTTTCTGCTTGATTATAAAACTTACAAATTGTTTCAATTGCAGTAATTAGAAAAGGTATGGAAAATTTAAAAAAAATGTTTTTAAAAATACATGTACAGTTTATAAATCAAAACAAATATTGTTATAAATTGATTCTTTAAAAAATGTGCCTTTAAAATTTTAATATATATTTTGAATTACTCAATGCACTGAAGTAAATATGTGATAACTTTCATTTTAAGTACATAAATTTTGATAGCAGTCTATCGCACAAAAGATTTAAAACAATATATTTTACTTCCTAATCGATTTTTTTACTAAGTTGAAATTTTCATTCCTTAGAAGATTTAAAAAATGAAAATTCTTAGTGTAAGAAAATATTTCTTAAAATATATTGCAAAGCGAAGCTTCTTTGTAGAATAGAAATAAAACTATAGATTTCAATATTTGTTATTCTATTTTGAAGCTAAATTTATTAACAGTAATATATTCAAATCAATAGTGGATTTTTTTTTATTTAATATGCTAAAAGAAATCAAAATTAGGCATGAAGATAAAAATATTGTTATGGACTTCCTTTTTTATACTAAATTTTTACAGTAGTATAAACTAAGTAATTGCTTGTAGATTTATAACATATAAATAGTAGTTATTATATACATTTCAAAATGCAATGTTGTTAAGCTCATAAAAGTCTTATTATAGCTAGTGTTTATTAATCTTTAAGATGAAAAGTTTTCCAACAATATAATTTTCTGTACTGTTATATTTAAAATTATAATGAACTAAGGTGTTATTTGAATGCACATGTATTATTACAAGTGCTGGTTCAATGTTTTTTAAAATTTTAAAAATTAATAAATCTGCTGAAATTTTTAGTATTCAATTCAGACTAGCATATCATATGATAGATTTTTTTGTACTTTGATAAACATTACTAAAATAAAAGGAATTTTTTTTAAATAAGGCATACTTTTTTTTATCTTATAGGAAGTTTAATTAAAAGACATTCCAGCAAAATTTTCCTTTTCTTATGTTATGGAAGTGATATTTCTTAAAATAATTTTATTACATTTCTGAATATACTGTTTTTTATTTGTTAATTCAATGGAGAACATTCAAAGTGTTTTTTTATTCAGTTATATATTAATTAGTCATTCTGTGATAAAATAAAATGCTTATGTATTTCATGAAATTATTTAGTAACATATTTTGTTTATTGGCCTTTAATAAAAGTTTTTTATAACTTTTGTTATTTGTTATTAATTTTTGTCTTGTATTCGTTTATTATTCTATTTATTTATTTGGATGATATTTATAATTATTTGTGTATGAAAGAAAAATGTCTCATTTTACTATGTAAATTTTATTATTATTTGTGCCAACTATAATTTGTATATATATATATATTTGTGTTATATAGGCAATATATTTCAGATGAATTTTTATTTAATTTTATTCAAATTTACCTATTTCAAAGAGATCTGGTAAGTGAAGAAATGATAATTTTTAAGTTTTATGGAGTAAAAAAGAACATAAAAATAAATGTATGATCTTTGAATATTTCAGTGTTTGCAAGCAATTGAAAATTTTGTTATAACTTCTTAATAGTTGGAATGTATGATTTTTTTATTTACATAAAAAGCAAATGATTTTTAAAATGGTAAATGTTAATATCTTAAGCAGAAAATTTTACTTAATAAAATTTTCTGATCAATAGAATGATTTGCTGATAAGTACAATAAAAAATTAAAAATATTTAAAAATTTTCAGCAAAAAATAATACAATGTCAATTTTACTTTATGAGAACAACTACAGCTCAATTTACTTTTTTCAATTTCATGGTTAATATTGCAGAAATAAATAAATAAATGTAGAATTATATACCACAATTAATTTCTTATCCTTAAATTTGAATTTGCTTGATAAAAGTTCAAAAATACTGAAAAATGAAATTTTTGTTTAATCAACAATTATGGGGAAACTTTATTTTATTGGAAATTTTTAAAATGTAATTGGAAAAAATATTATAAGGAAGTTAGTTTGCTTTTTAGTATCATAATTTGCTTCAAATTGTATTTTCTGTAAAAACGTTGATTGAAAATTTTCCATTATTTAAAATCATTGATAACAAAAACAATATATAATAGGATAAAATAGTATGTACTGTAAAAATTTTAAGTATTCACCTAGTAAATGTGTAAAACTTTATTTTTGTTGAATGCTAACCAGACTGGCAATATGGGGTGCGCTGTTCCACTTTTCCCACTGAATTGTAATTTGTTGTGGAATCCGAGTTTCTCAGTATACAATATGCCCTAGGTACATGTTTATAGGATAGGCAATCATTCATATTCCATTCACACAAATAAAAGACAAAGACAGGAAAGAGAGAAAGTACATCAATTCCCAAATTGATTTGTCTGAATTGAATGTCCTAGGACCGGGATTCGAATTCATTCCTAGGACCTCCCTATCTGCAGTCAGGCGTGCTGACCACTAGATAGAGTGGGCGGCAGTAAATGTATTGCATTTGATAAATAAAGGAATTGCAATATTAATTTTATATAATTATCACATTTTAAATTAAATAATTTTATTCATATTTTTGCCGAATGGTTTTCATTTAGTAGTCCATGAGTATGATTCCCACATCAGGCATGAATGTTTATAATGGTATGGAATCTACTTTAAACTGTAGTTCCATGTGTAATTAGTATTTGTGTACTAAAAATGATTGTTAAGAAACTAACAAATTGACTGGCCTTCATTACTTTTGCACAAACAAAATTATTTTTTGCAGAAATAAAAGAAATTGATAATAAATAAGTGAAAAAAAAAACATAAAAATGAATTCATAAATGTATTCAAATATTAACCTTTTTGGTCATTAATTTTTAATTAATAATTGGATGTCTTCTTTAAATTATGGGAACTTATTAAATATCATGAAAATAAATTTATTCAGTGAATGCAAGTACATATTATGTCCTATTAAAATTACTGTAGATTTATTTTCTCTTGAAACACGCTAGAAAAAATCACGTGGCTTATAAAAATTTCAATAAAGAATAGAATAAGCTTAATTTATCATGTGAAATCTCAAATTCATTTTCCATCAACTCCAATATAAAAGAAATTTGAGCCAATTGATTCATCAAAAGTTTTAAATCCTTAGTTACTGAAGTATGGCGTGAAGTCAAGGAAATACATAATTACTGAATTTGGAAATTAGTGGTCAAAAGAAGTTTTTTTCAATTTTATTTATTTTATAAATTTTTAATTAAACTTTAATCATTGCACATAAAAAATTTAAAGTAATTTTACTGTCTATAAAGTAAATTACACATGTAACTAAAATTTTAATTGTAAGTTTTAGGAAATTTATTAATATTTGTCATCAAATGTGATGTAATATTGGTTTAAAATTATAAGAATCCAGTAAGTTTTGCATACAAATATTGCACTTACACTTAAAAATTGCATAAAATTAACAATGGAAATTTCTCAAGTTAAATTATCAATTTTGCGAATGAATGGCTAGTATATAGATTATGAAATTAAAAAAAAAGACACATCAAACAAATTCTAAAATATCATATAAAAAATATGCATATTTTTTTAATTCATTAAAAACATTTTTTTGAAGAAAGCCTAGTCTGGTAACTGTATAGAGCTTCAGTACAAGCAACTATAATATTGTAAAATGCTAAAGATTCTGTAGCATTTTGTAGAGTATTATATTTACTTTATATATATATATACATATAATCATAAATAGAATATTCTATAATAAATTGTTCTTTCGATCAATGCAAGTTGAAACTAATTTTTATTTGTAAGGATATCAGATTAAATCACTGAATGGGTGGATTCATTGCGTAAAAATGTAACTATATTTTTAATTTTTTTTAAATGGTAAAACATGTCTGCTAGTACTATCAATAGAAAAATTGATGATAGGGCTGAAGTCATTAAAAATCAGATAATAAAAATGGTGAAAAATTCATCAATTTATTCAGTACAACTAGAAAATATGGACTTTACAAACAAAGCACTCCTTTGTTTTGTGAAGTTCGAGTATGAAGGACAATTATTTGAACAACTTTGTTCGTTTAATTTACCGACTAGAACAAAGAGATCTAAGATTTTTGAAGCTATTGATATCTTGGAACATGAAATTGACTGAAAAAATGTATTTGGATACGCATAGACTGTGCTTCAAATACGGCTGGATATCTTTCAGGAATTGTTGCAGAGGTAAAGAATGTTGGGCACCCAGATATTATTTTATCAACACACTGCATTATACACCGAGAACAACTTCCAGAGAAAAAATTTCTCCAGAACGAAATACTATAAATCGTCATTGAAATTATAAAGGAAATTCGACACAAACCACTCAATTCTTGAATATTAGAGGTATTTTGTGAAGAAATGGATTTCGAATATACTTATCCTCTTCGTCATGCTGAGATAAGATGGTGGTTGAAGGGCAAAATACTGTCCCGACTATTCGCCTTGGGGGGAAAAAGTCAAATTATTTTTCCAGGAGCAAAATAACCCGAAATTTCAAAAATTCTTGTCCAACAAGAAATAGTTAGCAAAGTTTGCATACACGGCAGATATTTTTCCCCGTTAAATGAGTTAAGTATCCTTGAAAGGACAACTTCACACTACGAAGTGAAATGGATGTGTTTCAAAAGAAAATATTAGTATGGCAAACTCGGTTGGTTGAAGACGATATGCAAATGTTTTCGAATTTTGATGAATACATGAAGGAAAATGATGTTACCCACAAGTAGTAACTCTAGTTAAAAAGCACTTGGAATCACAGAATTTTTGCTCGTTATTACTCAAAGAATGGGGATCTCAGACATAGTATTATGTATAAATGATAATAAATCCATTTGCAGCGAAAATTCAGGATAATAATTTAAATATGCATCTAAAAAAAGCCTCTTCGTTCGACGAAACTCTCCAATTTAAATTTCATTCATCGTTATCAAAATCTCTGTTTTGGCTTTCCATAAAAAGGGATTCTTAGTGAACAGGCGATGAAATTTCTGATTCAATTCTCCACGACTTATTTATGTGATAAGGCCTTTCTCTCTGCCACAGCTATCAAAACACAGTACCGATCACAACTTGAAATAAATACAGTTCTCCCTCTCGCAGTAACTACATTGAATTTAAATATCCATGATTTTATTTCATATAAGCATGAACATCAATCACATTAGGAAAGCATAATATTAAAAGTTTGATATACTTAAACCACATTTTTTTAATTGTTTTGTTTATATAGTTTTTGTTTATTTTATTATGATGTACTGATAAAGATTCCATAATTTGGTTTCAATTAATAGTTTCATTTCATTAACTAGGTACATTTTGTGTGTTCTTAGCTTACAATTTTTTTTATAAATATATTTAACATCTAAAAAATCTTATTAGTGGTCACATTAAATCCACACAGCGAGATTTAAATAATGAATTTATTGTCCCGTGTGGTAAAAAATTTGGCGATCGCTGTGTGATTTAGAGTCAATCATTTAACTAAAAGTTTCGTCGTGAAACTAATTGTTGAGTTTCTATTTACGCGTTTAATAGTGTTTCGGTTTTGGCAATATACTTCTATTTTGACAATCCTCAACGAAATTTGGAAAACTTATCTTGTCTAATTGGGAATGGGAGAAAAGTTTGCAATAGATCAGTGTTTCTCAACTGAATTTACTCCAAGGACCGGTAAAATATTTCGGCACGTTCGCGCGGACCGTTAATATTAATAATTCGACCCAATGCACAATTTTTCACAAAGATAAATCATGAAGACATACATAATTTTTAAAGCATTTTGTTTGTTATAATTTACATTTGTATATTCAACTTACTTATAATATTGCATCGAGAATAAAAGCACCAAAACTTAATTACAACTCCACGAAAATTCCAACGTGAATGATATATTTATCTTTTTTTTAATTAATATATTAGCCAAAACAACGATGAGTCAAATTGCGAACAACGTAAGTAGATACCAAATAAGCAAAAAATAATTTACCAAAATAAAGGATATATAAAAATTAAAATTAATGAGATTGCTGCTGGTCTTTGTTGCTGACTAAACTGTCAATCCTAGGCTTTAAACCAGTTACAGCAATACGTAAAGCCGGCGCAAGAGCAATTCGATTTCTATGTTTTGTCTTAATAACAGTCATAGCCGAAAATCTAGTTTCACACAAATAAGTTGAGGAAAAAGGCAATAAAATCTTCAACGCCTTTGCCTGAAGATTGGGGTATTCTGTTGCAGTCTTTATGCAGAATTGATATATATTTATTGAATTGAACTGTGATTTAAGTCCTAGATCTGAAAGCAGTTCAATAAGTCCTGTTTCCTGGACGTAGTGAGATTGTTATCATAATTGTCAATAAATATATTGATTATCCACAGATCACCTGAACGTAGATCTTCTTCTGGGGAATAATACTGATCAAAAGCTATTGATAGTTCTTTTAAATGCTTCAAAATAACGCTGATAACGCTCTTCTGATCCATGTCATTAGTATTAATGTAATCAAAGAAAGAAGCAAACATATCAAAAGTGTTTTCTTCCGCACGTTTATACCAGAGTTTCAATTTCTTTTTGAAAGCATCAATCTTATTGTAGAAGTTGAAAACGGTATTAGTTTTACCTTGAAGACTTAAATTCAGTTCATTTACCAGTGAAAATATGCCTGATAGGTACGAAAGCAAGGCTACCCATTCTTTGTTCTGAAAATGTCTGCTCAAGAATGATCCCTTTTGATTTAAAAACAATTGTACCTCATTTCTTAATTCATACAACCGCTTAAGGACTTTTCCTCTGGATAGCCAGCGTACTTCAGCGTGTAACAATAGTTGTACATGATCTGATCCCATTTCTTGACATAAAGTTGTAAACAATCTTGAATTAAGGGAGTTACTTCTGATAAAATTTATAATTTTTATCGATTCCAGAAGAATGTCATTCAGTTGTGGGGACAATTTCTTTGCTGCTAAATGTTCGCGATGAATAATGCAGTGTGTGACTACTAATTCTTCAGATGCTACGTCTGTTATTCTCTTTGCAACACCTGTATGTCTTCCAGTCATAGCAGCAGCGCCATCAGTACACAAACCGATGCATTTTTTCCAGTCAATGGAGTTAGTTTCAATATACTTATTAGCTGCCTTTAATATTTCAGCACTTGTTGTTTGGGATGGTGGTTCGATACAGCACATCAATTCTTCTCTAATATCATTGGTTGCATAGTCAATGTAACGAACATAACATAATAATATGGCATTATTTGAGACGTCAATTGACTCATCCATTTGGACAGCAAACCATTTCAATTTACGTATATCTTGGAGTAGTTGACTTTCTATGTCGTACGTCCAATAGTATCATTGGACAGAGGCAAAGCTTTCATTTTATCTGCAGCAGATTGGCCCAACACTTCAGAACACACGTCTATCAAACACGATTTGACAAGGTCTTCAGCAACTGAGTATGGTTTTTTAGATTTGGCAATACGCAGAGCAACTAGATACGATGCTTTTAAAAGCGATTTATCAACCGAGAAACATTTTTTAAAAGCATCCTTTTGAATTTTCATCTCCAAACTTTTTCTCCTGAAAAAGTCTAGGGGTTTGCTTTCTAGTTGTGGGTGCTTCGTTTGTAAATGCCGCATGAGCTTGGAAGGTTTCATGCTTTTATTGGAGAGAACATCTCTTCAAATAACAATTTCAGGTTTTGAACAATTTTTTTCTTATTGAGGCCAGAGGACAAAACCATATTTCAAATAATCTGCTATGTAGTGCTTTACAAAGCTTTTTCTTTTTTTGGAAGAATGTGGACCATATTCACTTTCATCTGTATTCGAAGGGGCGGACGACGTACTTGGTTTTTGAAAATCCTTTCTTTGCACGAAATTTAGTAATGTGCGTTTCGTTTCCTTCTTACTCTTTCTGGTTATTGAGTTTATATACCTAAAGTTACAGAAATAGTAGCTATAGCATAATATTAAATTCAGGAGTTATTAAAAACTTACGCTGATAAATAGTTTTCAAGAATTGCCCAAGTGTGCAGAATAATCAAAAACAAAACGTAATCAAGACGCCAGACGCCTTGAACACTGTGATACTGCGATAGTCAGCGTTCAAGTAAACAGGGATACGCAAGGCACCAAGGCAGACAGGCGCACCCTAACTGGTGTTCTAAGCAGCGTTGCCAGAACAATTTGCTTAAAAGGAATATGTCGAGAGTTCAAAATGTAATATATTTCATAGAATAGTAAAAAAGAGTGCCGAGGTACCGGCAGTTTGTTTTTTTAATTTAGGAAAAGGGTAATTTTGTAAATTTCATAAAAACTCAAAATAGTAACAGATTTGGTGAGTAACGTGACAACGTAAAAGGACTGCTGAATAATAATAAATATATTATAATTATAATAGACTGGCAATGCTGGTGGTAAGGCAATTTATGAAACGCGATTAGATACATAGTTGCCAGTTTGTTGTATTTTTCATCAAAGATTACATTATTTTTTAAACTAGTAAACTATTATTATTGTAATGTAGGTACTGTATCGGTGGTCGGCCTATAAAAGCTGGATATTTCTTGCGGACCGGTAAATGAGAAACACTGCAATAGATGATCCACTGCAAGTTTTTAAACACCTGAATATAAAAAATGGTTAAACTATACTTTAGGGTGCCCCTTTGTTTCTCACCAAGTTGTGATCGCGATTGATCGCCAACCTGGGCAAAATCGAATCGTGTTCTGATTGGCTTAGATCGAGTCGAGGCTCTGATAGGTATATCGTTTTTAGAATTTTAAAAATCCAACGGGCGTTGCGTTATTTTTTAATGTTGAACCATACCTGTAATCGGCGTGAACAGGAATGAGGATAAAAAAATCAAGTTCGCCAAAGGGCACCTTAAAGTATAGTTTAACCGTAAAAAATTTATTTGATATTATATACATAAAATTATGATTATTTTGTGTGTCTAAATCAAAAGTAATTATTTTGAATCAAACTTATCTAATTCTTTGAAATATGTTTTCTCAAAATGATGCCTATTGAGAAAAGCATCGTTCTCATTACCCTAATGTAATAACTTCTATAAGAGCCTGCTGAATATTCGTAGTGTTTCTAAATGACGCCTTAGATTCGTAATCAAAATGTCCTCCAACTGAAAGGATACTTCTAGGAGTGCCAGGCCACATCTAAGGGGATTTTGCTTCGTAATTACAACTTGGTGCTCCACAATAACATAAGTCATTTTTAGTGCCGAAAGGTGAAATAATCAAAGTATCTGAACATTAGGAAAGAAATATGCATATTAAATTAATGATTTTGGGCTTGAAATCTACTTAAATATTATTTCAATGAAATATTACCAAACACTTATACAATGTCAGAACAAAAAAATGCTCTATTATATTACACATTACGTCTTTGGATATTTTCTTTTTAGTACCGCATTTATTTTAAGCTGAAAAATGAGAATTTAAATTTGAACTCGTAACGTAGCAAGTTTCTGAAATCTATCATTACTTCTACTTTAATCCTATTCAGACTTATATGATCCATGAAGTCTTTTATGAATGAGGAAGAGAAGAGGGACGTAACGTTTTTGGTATTATGTAAAATAGCAGTAATCGTCGATGTCTTCAGATTTTTCTTCTTTATGTCTTCCATTTATTTTTAGCACCAAGAACAAAATTGTTCACTTTGGTTCTGGTGCATTTAACACTAAGATATTTAAAATATCAAGTTATATATCTGATTTATTTTCAATATATTGTATACTGATACATTTCAGTTCTTGCGTTCTTAAAATATTTTTTTAAATGCTCTATCAAATGAATAGTGGATATTATAATATTGATAATAATACACGTTTTCTATTAATTGAGATTTTTTTTTCTGAAATTTTTGAGAAAATGAGATAATTTCTTAAGTTAATTGTGAGATTGAAAACATCGATGTGATTTAAATCGTGACTGTTGTAATTCATTGTATTCTCTTTCAATTTTATAAATACATAAGTGTACAACTCTTATGTATTTTTAAATAATAAAAATAATTGTCATACAGTTCTAATTACTGATGCTGTAATTAATCCGTGGTATAAAAGAATCATTTAGTTTTTGTTTACTCTCAGAATCGAGATTTTTGGGCATAATTTCATTTTTCATAGTTTTGTTAAATTCTTTTTAGAATAAACCTTTTACAATAAACTATAGCCTAATATTATGATTTTACCTGAGATTCTTATCGAATAATTCAATTGAATTTATAATTTGGTTTCAGATTAGTTTATTTGGGATTGGTGGAAGCAAAAATAAAATCGCAGTAAATTCAATATTTTTTTTTAAAAAAAATACTTTTAACTGTCTTTAGAGTGAGAGGAAAAATTTTATACAATTTTTTCATTACAGATTTTTTTTTTCAATTATCAAAAAACCTAATTTATGTTTTTCACACTGAACATTAAAAAAGATCTCTGTGACAGGTCAATATTGAATATTTTCTAGAATGATGTGGCACATATGCTTGCAAATCTTATTTTATGTTTAAACATACAAGGAAATAAAATGACTCCAAAATGTTAGCATGCTGCTTCTTATCCAGCAGCGCAAATAGTGGTTATATTTTTCCAAATTATAGTTCTTAGCCACGCAGTTTAGTTAAGACAGTTCAATTAATAAACTAAGGAATATGTTCCTATCTAATAAGAAATCGAATTATTAAAATGCGATAATGTAAAGAAGTAGTTAATATTATTAATTAATATGAGATATAATTTGATTTTAAGCCATTAAAAATAATACAAGCACAAGAAATCACCTCAGTATTTTAAATTTAATTACTTGCCAAAAAGTAAAACTAAATTCTTTTTAAATTTAACTTAATGAGACTATTGATATACTGTAGAAGAAACATGGTGAAAAAATTTTAGGTGTAACAATTTGATTTTTATGCATTTCGCTTTTTCATTTATAACTGTAGCCACTTTTTTTTTTTTTTTTTTTTTTTTTTTTAAATGTAATACTATAATACGAGGAATGGTTGCCAAGTCGAAAATCGCCCCAGAATTAATAAACTCAGGTAAACTTGGGGGTCTGGGGTTTTTGGCCACGAGGAATCGATTGGTGCCTGTTTTGAAGCGTAACGGCCGAGCAGTTCGGAGTTACAGATAGGATATTTTCAAACTTTATTAGTTCGTCATAATGACTATAGATGGCAGCACTTAAATTTTCTTTATCAATTGCCTAATAGGTTTCAAGCGGTAACGGGCTGCTAAATTTTCTTTTAAAAAAGTACGATTCTAATTCAACTACTTTTTATTAAGGGAAATTTGTTAATGAAATTTTGAATTTAGCGCTCGATCGTTAACTAAAAAGATTCGTTCTTTTTGATTCGTTCAAAATTCCAATTTCCAAAAAAGCATTTAAGGAACTGATTTCGATTTCAAACGAATTTGTTACGAATGAAAAGCTGAAACGCTTGGCGATTATGAAGGAATGGCTCTTCTGGCGCTTATGAAGGAGCTGGTTTCAGAAAAACGGGCTTTACGGAGAGCCAATATGTCGAACTAATAAAACGGGCATGACGGAGACCCCCAAATTTACAGGAGTTTATTAATTCTGGGGCGAATTTCGACTTGGCAACCATTCCTCGTATTATAGTATTGTTGCGAGGTTTCACGATGCATCCTTTCAGCTTTTCATTCGTAACAACGTTTGTCTCCGAGCGGAGCTCGGTCACCCGCTGGTAATTATAATATGATTATATAAAAGAAGAAGCTTTTTAACAATTGTTTTCAGAATAGTGTCGAAATGATGCTATGTTGACATAAAAACTTCCCTTAACCTTGGCATGGAAGGGGAACACATTTCTGACTGAACGAAACATACACTAATTAAGTTATTTATAAATATTTTTAAGTAAATATGAAGGGGAGAAAATGTATGATAACTTTCAAATAATGATTAATTTATTTGAAATTTTTTATTTTGGATTAGTTATCGCCGAGGTTTGGTACATTTCAATTTACCTAACTATAAAAAAATACCAAGATTTAAAAAGTCATTTTTATATATAGAAAGAGAATAAAATTACACACTTAGGAAAGAAATGTCAACCCAGGGTAGATCAATAATTATTTTGTCATGTATGGGGTTAAAAAGAAAAAAAAAAAAACTCAAAATTCTTTTCTCATGTCAGGATGATTTAGCATCTATAGTCAATAATTCATCATTTCGATTTAAGTGGCGTTTTTAATAAGAAAAATATAATCATTCATATGATTATTTATTCCTATTTTAAACCTAGAAAAATTACCTAGTTTTAAAATATCGAAACTTATTTTATATATGAAATTAGGATTAAGATAAAAACTTTTTATGTGTATTTAAAAGAATGTACTAATCTATAATACAGAAATTAAGTACTGAATTATTTACCTTTATATTAACACTGCAAAAGATTTCAGAAATATAGAATATCTGAAGCCGCGAGCAACGACTTGTTTTATGTGGGATTTTGGTTCTTAGAAGAGAATGTTGAGGATTTTCAAAAACAAAATTGATACAGGCAAGAAAAATTTGGAATCATTCTCAGATTGAAAACATTGTTCTTAAAGAACATAATTTTGAAAATTCTTTAAGAATTATTATTTTTTCTTTTTTTGTAGAAAATAAATTTATAGAAATATTTTCTAACATGAAACTGAATGTCTGATCTAATTATGCGACTTAAATAAATTAGATATTCAATTTTGGTGAATGTGCATAATCAACAAGATCGATGGCTAGAAATTTCTCATGAACTTTAGAAACTCCAAACTCAATTCTCTAAATTCATTAGCAAGAAAATACATTAACTTTTTATTATGCAATGAAATATCTACTCAAATTTTCTTTAATGCTTTTTCAAACTATTTTCCGAAATGACTAGATCTCATGCTTTCGAGTTAATAGTTCGTGTGCTCGAATCATACTTTAGACTTATTTGTTTGTAATGATTCGAAATTCACTTGAAAGTATAAGCGCGTGCTACTCTAATTAGACTTCATGCGCAAAAAATACTCGTTGAGCGATTAACAAACCAAACCATAGTGGCTCATCATGGTCTAGTGGTAGCACTGAGCTCTTCGTAACAAAAAGTCCCGGTTTGATCACAACCAAAATTGAACAACAGGAGATGGATGTTGATCTTCTGATTTCTGCATACACGTCTGTTGGGGTGTGTGCTTGGGAGTTTTCTGGTATTCCTCTCTTGCAACATGTGAATATGGCCCACTGTCTGAAAAGTTATCCCACCCTATAACTTATGCAGTGGATCCTAAATTGTGTTTTATCACGGCTTAAGCCGTTAGTCTGTTTACTACGAGGAATCCAATCCAAATGATTCAAACTATTTATTAGTGAAAAAAAATTTCAATTTTACTTTAAGTAAAATCAAAAATCCTTTTGAAAATGTAAAAAATTTTGTATATTCAACTTAATTTTGAACGATTACTAAAAAAATAATTTTTTTTATGTAAAGTATCTGCTTGTTAAAATCAATTCACCTATTGTTCATTATTCAATAACATCTATTTGCTTAAAATCGTATTTTATCAAAAAATGCGTGGTAAACATATTTGAGTTTCAAACTTCTTAAAAAAGTTAAACTAATAGCCAAGGCTAGAATAGCAAGCTTATAATGTTTATTATCTGCATCCCTTTATTAGTGATTTCATCAATTAGTTATATTATAATTGATGAAACAATAGTTAATAATTTCAACCGAATTCATAGAGGTTCTTAAAACCGAAAGAATATTCAGGAAAAACAAATAAAGTTGATGTATTTTAACTTTTTTTTATGTAAGAGATATATATCAAAATATTTTAGATTTCTTCGAATCAAAATTACTGGAATGTAAATATTTTTATTTTTTACTGAGCCATTTTGGTAAGTTTTTCTGAATTCAACTGTTTTTTATGTTTCTCGTAACTTTATATATTTTTGAAAGTTTTCATTATTAATTTTTAACTTATTTACTTGTGAATGACATTGTCATATTTAATTCAGTCTCATTAAAATGATAATTCGAGAATTTCACTCTAATTATAGATGCAAATTATGTAATTAATTATAATATTACCTATTTTTTGGAATAAAGAAAATTGAATGTATTTTTTATGAAAAAAATTTTAATAATTAGCCTGCATCTTTACTTCACTAAAGCAAATAATAATACCAAATTTTGTGTTGATCTCTCCATGCATCTACCTTCTGATTGTAGCCAAGATTTTGTAAATATTAGTTTTATCTACATACAATAGAAATCCTTGATTGGTTGATTGCCTAAGAATTGGAAGATATCTGTTCGTAAATACTTGCTCTGGCGACAAGCAGGAAATTAGTAATGCAACAGTCATTCTCATTAACAGTTCTACATCATTAGTCATTGTTTCTTATCAGCTGTTCCCTTTGTGTTTCCTACGACATGAAGCTGTTAGCGCAGTGCTAACTTGAGAACAAAATATTGATGTTAGTGAACTGCGTATTCTTTATTTCAGATTTTTATGACGCAGTTAACTATTAATGAGTAGCATTATTTATTTACTAGTGACTTTATAATTTTCATCATTTTCTTTCTTATTTAAACCACCATTTATTCTTCGGAGCTTCAACTTTACTTCACCCCTGTAAAATTTCATAAATTTAATTAAGTAGTTTTCTTCCAAAATTTTATATGAATAAAAATATCTTAACGTATTTTCATAATATGTCAACACAATTAATTATAGATGTACCAGTTATTTTTAAAAAATGAGTGAAATTACCATTTAAGAATTTTTTTTTTTATTTCATTATATTGGTTGAATTAAAATTTATCTCTCTTAAGAAAGAATATTTTTTTATTTTGAAATAGAGGTTTTGAAAGTTTATTAATCTATAAAGCTGTAAGAAAATTTTTACGCTTGTTATTAATTTTCTGTTACTTCTTGTCTATTTCTCCCTATGCAAATATTGCAGGAAAAAAGGAAACGTAATATTCCTTTTGAATGTAGAATGACTAAGAGGCGCATTCAGAAATTCGTTTTCTTGAAGAAATGATGTTTCTGTTCTGATAATTGACACAAAACTCAAAAGATATTTTGTTTTCTTTTTTTTAAATACCTGATTTTTGAACTCATACCTTTTACTTTTAAAATAAAATTTTGGAAGATAATCAACAAAAGATGACATAAAAACAATTATTAAGCAGATCTAAGGAACTTTCAGTAACTAGAAAATCATTTTTAAAATATGCTTCAAAGTATTAATTTTTACTTACATGAAGAATTAAAATGTTTCAAATACTTATTATAAGTTATGTTCCCTTTTTTTTTTAATAAAGTGTACTATGCTCTTTCATGATTAACATAATATCTTTAATTTTTGAGGAATTTATATTTCTTCACTTCAAGTAATTTTCGAATTTTTATGATACAGCAGTCTTACGTATTTATAATGATCTCGTATCATTCAGAAGTGACTGAAACGCCACTCAAGCAAATTTCTTAAAAAACGAAATTAAGGGATGTAGTGTGGCAGGCCTCCACTTGATGTACCCTGGATTACACTTATTCTGCTACAGCTTTGCCACTACCCAGCTTTTGTTTCTAACCACCAGCGATCAGCTGTGGTTACGTCTTTTAGCAATTTGACGGAACATGATTGTCTAAAGTAGCGGTTCCCAAACGCTGTTCCGCGGCACACCAGTGTGCCGTCTGAAGCACCGTGGTGTGCCGTGAGGCCCTCGTAGCCAAGACTTTACCATCAGCCTTAGTTCATGTGTTGGATGATGTTGTGCGCATTGTAAAGTCATGACCCATGAAAAGTCGCAGCTTTGTGTGAGGAGATGGGACCAAAGCATAAAACCTTGCTGTTTCATACGGAGGTCCGGTGGTTGTCGCGTGGCAAGGTCTTGGTTCGTGTGTATGAGCTGCGGGAGAAACTTAAAATGTTTCTGACAAATGAGGGGTCAGATTACGCAAAGCAGCTTGCAAGTGATGAGTGGTGTGCAAGTCCTGGCAGATATATTTCATCATCTGAATGAATTGAACACCCGAATGCAAGGCCGAAATGAAAACCTGCTTACAAGTACAGATACAATAAATGGATTCCGTTCAAAGGTGCAACTCTGGCATCAACACGTGGAAAGTGGCAATCTTGAAATGTTCACACTCACCATGCAATGGCAAGGTGTTCACACTGCTGCACTGTGTGAGATAATAGTTAAGCATTTAAAAACTCTTGAGGAGAAGTTGTCATTTTATTTCTCTTCAGTCTCCACTGAATGCCTTGATTGGGTTAGAAACCCTTATAACTCAGCATCAGTTGTTGGAAAGGAAATGACTTTACAGGAGCAGGAGGAGCTAATTGAACTGAGACAAAATCGTGGTTGCAAGCTAAGATTTGCTGATCTACCTTTGGATAGTTTTTGGTTGGATACTGCCAAGGAGTCCCCCCTTCTGGCAAACAAAGCTATTTTGATATTGCTCCCTTTTTCCACTACATATCTGTGTGAGATTAGCTTTTCAAGCATGATTGCTATGAAAACCAAATACAGAGAGAGACTGAGAACTGTTGACGAAGAGCTTCGTGTGTGTCTTTCTTCGATTCCAGCCAGAATATCAGCTTTGTGTTCAGCCAAACAGGCCCACGTTTCGCACTGAAAGTATTTTATAATTTTTCACTATTCTGTTTACTTAATATTTCATAATAAAGTAATTATAAAATACTTTCTTTGAGCTTATTTGATTCCTATTCAAGCGAATTACTTTATTATACTCAATATAGGAACAGAGTTAATTTTTTAACATTTTCTAATAGTGGTGTGCCTCGTGATTTTTTTCCCCGCGACAAGTGTGCCTTGGCCAAAAAAGGTTGGGAAACGCTGGTCTAAGGAATCATTTATTTCCCATAGGAATAGCTTATTGGCCATTGTGTGTTTTATGTAGTAGTGGACTGCCAATGACGGCGGAATATTTGAATGAGTGTAAAGCATTGACAAATTTTTCTTATAGATTTCAGCGCTATTGGTAAGCAAAGAGTTTAATGGCCTAACTGCCAATGTAACTGATATTTGACAAATAAAAGACGAAATTAAATCATCGTAATCGAACAGATGCCTTATAAATACAAAATTACAGATTTATGCGGTGAAAAACTGGTAGTTATGTCTACTTGAAGAGTAATACCTAAAAAATAACAAATACCGGTCTAAGTAAACACACACCATAATTACTTTTACATTAATAAGAGATTATGAAATTAATAACTTTCTAAAAATAGAAAAAGTGTGGCCTATATTAATGATTATTTACTTAGATTCATCATTTTTCCTAAAATAATTAATTCCCTTTCACTATAATTATAATTAATGAAACAAAAAAATTTAAAAATTTTTTATTCTACTCATTCATATTCAACAGAATTTTATAGGTCGGGCAAAATGAAACTCTAATGTTTTCTAACTGAAAAAATTCTAATGGAGCTCTAATGAAGTATAAATTTATGTGATATAGAAAATATCTTGTTCATATACAATTAATTGTTCTATTCACAATATTATACAATCGTGACTCAAATGACATTTTGTGTGATTCGTAAACGTATTCGATCAAGAACTCCATATTTTCTTTATGATTTACTTTGATTTCATAGCTTTTAAGAAAAATACAAATTCTCAGAAACATTTATTGTTTATTATCAAAAAAAAATTTTTTATTTTATTTTTGAACGATATGCATTATTGATGTATTTCTTTTCTATAAATGAATAATTAAATTTTCCATTAATCTGTTTTTAAATATTATCAATATATCCTAAAATTACATATTGTTCTCAAAAAGCCAGCATTGAACAAATTCAATAAAATACAACATAAATTTTTTTAGCAACTAAAGGAAGAGGTATAGAAATCTGAATCACTTTTTAAGTAAGAAAAGTTTTAATATTAAATTACAAACTTTTACTATAATAATTTAATTTTTCCATGACAAATAAGATTTTTTGATTAATTGAGTTATTTCATCTTTTCACAAGTTTCACTGCATTAATTTTAATGGATGATTGTCGATGAAATGTTTAAAAAACTATTAACTGAAGGAAGTTTAATTTCCATTGTGATAAAATGTATCGCTAAATTCTTTATTCTTAAGAATGTTTTATTGAAATATATTATCACAGTCAAAACTATTCTTAGGAATGCAGTTTTCCTAGTATTTTAATGATTCTTCCAATTTTTTGAAGTAAAGTTCGAATGACTTCTTAAGCCTTTTTTTAATTTTGGGAGCATTAATCGCATGCATTTTTGCTTTTAATTTTAAAACCAATAATGTTTTAATCATAGTATATAATATTCTTAGTATTTCAATGATTCTTTACAACTTAGAACACTTTTTCTTTGAGATCCATTTGAAACTTAGAGCTCCTTTTCTTTCTAGGATTAATATCTCTTATAAATTTTGGTACTTTCTTCGAAAGAATAAACAATTGTATTTAATCTCTGTTCTCAATTATAATAATGTAATTGGAATTCTGAACTTTTGTAAATTATGAGAGAGATTATAGAAGGTATTTTAAATAAAATAACCTTAATGCATTTTCACGGAAAAACAGTTGTCGAGATAACTATTTTTTTTTAGTTTATAGACCTTAACCTCTAAACAGGATTTCATTAAAAAGAATAATGACATTCCTGAGAATGATCAAAAATACATAAGTCATCAATAAACCATTCATTTTAAAAAAAAATCCAAGAATAATTATATTTTTTACGAAGGAACGAGGATGTTGTTTTGAGACACGTCAATTCTTTCAATATTTATAAATTAAATATTGAAGGAACTGAAATCCTTTTGTTGAAAAAAAAATATTATTTTCCATATTGATCCATGTGTGTGTGCTTATTTCTCTTATAATCTAATTTTAAATTAAATATTTTTGTCTTTTAAATAGTTTTTCTTAGTTATTTTAAAGTAGATTAATTTATATCGCGTTTGGATTTAGCGAGAAATAAAGAAAGAAACGTTTAAAAAATATTCAATTATATTTTAAAGAAAATTTAATTTTCACTGTGATCAAATACATCATTCGGTTGTCTATACTTAAGAATGTAATCTTAAAAAAATCTTAAGAATGCGGTTTTCCTAGTATTTTGATGATTTTTTCAATTTTCTAAAATGAAGTTCGGATGACTATTCTTAAGCCGGCTATTTTGAGAGCGTAAAATTACTTGTAGTTTCGATTTTTAATTTTAAAATCAATTATATTTCAATCATTATATTTACAGAAGGAAAATATTTTTATACATTTTTTTAAAAAAACTTCGAAAAATAGGTAATTATAATCAAAAATATTCTTTGATGATTCTGCACTATATTCTGGCGTAAAATTTTTCTTTGATTTAACTATTTTTGCAACAAAATTTTTGTACACTTTTAAAAAGAAAAGCATGAAAAATTAGATTTATGATCAAACAATGTTTTCATATGTCTTTATGAAAATGTTTCATTTGTACTTTTTAAAGGATGAATTGGCCTTCAAAAAAGATCTGTTCTATTCATTTTATCTTTGTTCTTAAATTTTTTATGCATACAATAGTTCTATTTCACTATCGTTAAGTTTAGCTAGCCAAGAACCTGTCACATGCAATGAATGACAAATATTTACTTTGTTCTTGAAAGAACGGTTAATGCCAGGGGATGAAAGTGGCCTTGAACATACCATTAAGAGAATCCAGTCTTAAAAATTTAATAGACCTTGTATCTTTTCATTCTTTCATTGTCTAAAAACTTCTGTAAACAAAGCAAATGCATTCGATTGCTTCATCATTGCGATATTGGAGCGCAATCAACGTGATATTTCAAGGCTGTCTTCACTTTCAATTTCAATAATTTCATTATTTTGCATCCCTATTGTTAACTGATCCTGAATCAAATTCAGCATGAATTCATATCTGGTGGTTTTTTGGTATCAGAATTAAAAAAGCAATTTAACATTTGTAGACTACTTTCTGAGATAACTCAATTCCAGTTAACATTAGCAGTTCAACTAATCCAACACTTGATCGGCCCTTGTGGGCTGATCAGAATGCTAGAAAAGCTAGAGCGAATGATTTGTGCTCTTGCTTTCGATTCATCAGTTCGTGAGCTCGATTCCTTCACAAACATGGATGTCTGTAGTGATTCGGAGTCTTCTGTAATCTGTAGGTCCCTGTATTATTGATACTCGTAAGCAAAAATGACCGTGGAACTAGAGAAACACCTGTTCTTGAAATACTGTCTGGTTATGTTACTTAATGTCTGTTGTTTTTATAATGTATATGAGCAGTATATATTATTTTTTTATTAACATATACATATTTGAAATGTAATGTATCCTGCCCATATGGTAAAACTACACATCTTGCTGAGAAAAATGATATGTTCGATAGTTTTGAATGATGGGTAACAGTTGTTGCATTTCTGAATGGGAATCAATCTTGCTAAGGTCTTTAACATTTCGGAATTCCCTTTTTGTTACACTTAAATATATACAGTACACTGTATATGAAAATTCTCCTAAAATAGCCTTTAGATCTTATATTTTACGTGATATTTTAAATATTGTTTACATATATTAATATTAATGAATTATTTTAATATTGTTTACATATATTAATGTTAATGAATTATTTTTAGGCATTTTTTAAAATTATTTCACTGAAAATGTACACACATACATACCAAAAATTGTAATGGTTCTTCAAATTTGAAATGTATTTTTAAATCAGTATTCAAATAACTCTTAGTCATTCTCTTTTATCATTGGCCAAAGATACATTTTAAAAAAGAATTGAGCATTCTTATTAGTACAGTACTCTATATATTTTATTAATAATAATAATTTCCTCGTCATCTATAAATGGTTAGCTGCATATTCAATAGGGAGACAATGTGGACATTTTTTCTTAGGGAAAAATCTCTTGATATGCTTGAATACAAATCTCTAATTATTTCAATTAAAAATTCAAACAATTTATATAAAATAAAAATATTTCAACAATGAGACAGTCTTTAATAATTGCAGATAAAGGGATAAGGAAACACAAATCAATTTTTTCTAATATGTTATTTACTGCGTATTTTATAAGTAAATAAAAGCAGTTGAAGACCAAACTAGAATAAATATCTAATAAAATTCGTATGGTATTGCGAATTAATTATCTGATATATACATGATGCACTGCACAATCCGAAGTACATCTCAATCAATTTTGATTTTCTATAATTACAGATAAATTGAAAAGGAACTAAATCATGTCTGATTACATTTTCCATAACACTTCCACTTTCTGCACATTAAAAAATAATATCTGCTTCTCTGATAGTTTTGTGGGGGAAGTACATCATTGTTGTACCAGGAAAATAATGTATTTGATGCTTGAATCAGTCAAACACCATCGTGTGTGTTAAGAAGTTCTGTGATCATTAAAACTTCCTCAAAAATAAATGCCCCTAAGTTTGCGTAACTTTAATGGAAGAATATGTTCTCAAATTGATCACAACTCAAAATTAAAAAGAGGTAAATTAAGCTTAACTGCATCAGTCAGCAACTTAAAAAAGGATAGAAATTATGCATTCGATTATAGCAAATGGAAAAGAAATGTGATACAAAGTAAATGTTATACTTTTTATAAAAGTGTGATAACTTATAAACACTAAATGTTATCACAATGTGTATACTTCATTTTTGAAAAATGTAAAATATCTATTAATTTTTAAATTTATTTTAAAAATGTGTAAAATAGTTTTATCACAAAAAGTATTTCTCATTCTTTTTTAAATATCATTAACTTTCTTTTATCATCGGATTCTAAATTACATTTTTTGATATTTTTCCAAAATATGTTATACATAAAAATATAAAAGTGAAATCTTTGCAAAATATAAAGCTGTTATACTCTTATTTATTTTACATTTATTAGCAAATGAATTAACAGCAAAATTTAATTAACAAACGAATTTTTCTAAATTTCCACAGCAGTAATTTATAAATTTATGTCAGAAAGAATAAGTATTTATCATCATACGTTTCTAATTCTTCTAAAAAAATAACAGTTTGTTTTGCTGTCACCCTTTAATGATCTCAAGGAAAAGTGTAAGTAATTTTAGCATCAAACAATTTTTAAAAATGAAATCATAATTATCAACTTTGAAACAAAAAGCTCAAAGTTAAAGAGTCCCCTACCACTATGAATCTATATTTTTAATCAGATAGTGATAACTTGATTCTGCTAATTTTGTTTCCAAGGTTTTATCTAGACACAATAGCAAAACTGAGTTTGATGTTTTCAAAACATAGAAGTAAGATCTTTTTTGAAATGACCAAACTTCAGCAAATATTGACTCTGCAAATATTTTACATGCACTAACACAAGACCGTTTTCCTTGGCGCCACTAGTTTTCTGGAAGAAGTATCATATCACTCGTAACTTCTCAAAAATCTTTTGTTTCCAGGACAGAAACAAAACTTGACAGATCGAAATACAGGAATCCAACCCTGCTCCCTTCCTGCAAATCCGTGCTTTTTCTTACAAAACACTTCCCTGCTTCCTTTTTAGAAACTTTTTTGCTGTTTATTCTGTTGCAATTATCAAATATTTTACTAATTAAGGGAATACAATTTTTAAAAGTAACTGAATTTATGCAAAATTATGATTAATAATGAACTATAAAAGTAAAAGGATTTTCGCTTATGGATAGAGCTCTTTTTCCAATTCTCCTATCTTATATATATAATTGCAAGTGGACCTTTGTTTTTTGAGCTGAAAGCATATATCTAGCTTTACTATTATTAAATATGGATATTTTGCTTAAGAAAGATCTATTATATATATCCGTCAAACTATAGCTATCTCAAGACTGCAAGTAAAAAATATAATTCCATTTATCTGGTGCAAATATGATGTAAACATCCTAACATTCAGGTGTTTCTATAGGTAAGCTGCCTAAAGCAATCTTGACAGCATAAATACAACCTGTCAAGATAAGCTTGGTAATGTAAAATGGTGGACGGAAAGGAGCTCAGCGAAAGAGACCGAAGAGTATTGAAAAGGATTGTCATGTCTAAAAAGGGAAGAACTATATATATATAAAGCAAAAAGTGATCCACAGTTTATTCGGCATCTTGATTCTCCAGTGTCAATAATTATACTTATGCTTATGAAGATGCTTCATAAAGCATAACAATTTCCAAACTACTTGCCACAGATGTTAAGGAAACACAAGTCTAAAGTGATGTCACACTCTCAAAACCTAGTAAATGGATAAGAGGAAGAAAATATCATGGTCTTACGAATCATCTTTCCCATTTTTCCATACAATCAAACGAGTGCACGTTATAAAGACACCTGCCCAAGCGTATTATCGTGGTTGTCTCGTTCCAACAGTCAAGCAGGGAAGTGGATCAGTCATGATATAAGCAGCTACAATGTGGTTTTCTGCTAGATCAATCGTAACCCTGAAAGGAAGCATTACTTGCAGAAAGGATACAGAAATTTTAGTTGACCAGATTCATCCTATGATGCAAAATTTTAACCATTATGGCTTATTTTAGAGCATTCTAAGCAGAATCAATATCCTCTACTGGCATCTCAGAACTTCCACAATATCTCCATGGCGAATGGTGTAATATTTCTCTGAACACTATTCAACACTTGAATAAATTGATTCCTAGGCGAATCCAAACTGTATTATATGCAAAAGGCAGTCCTACAACATATAAATATAAGATTCTTTATAAATTTAAGGTGTTCCCATTATTTTCTTTGCCATTTGTATAATTTAAGTGAAAAATTTGAAATAGCTATGTGTTTCTTATTTTTATTTATTTAATTTTTTATTTATTTATTTCTTTATCATTTTAAATAAGAAATCTGTCCCGGAGAAACAGTTATATCCGGATATAGAATCATTATATCTGTTTCAATTTTTTGTACATAAATATATTCAACCCTTTTAAATGACGTGGCAATTATTATATATCGTTTGAAAAACCCAATTGTCCATGTCATGAGACAAAATATAAATCTTGAGGAAACATGATGAAAAAATAACTACTTTATCATTAAAGTTAATTGACGAAATATTGAATTAAAATTAAGTTTATGTAGAAAAAAACAACCTCTCGAATTGTTTAACAAGTTAACGAATCAAACCGTTTATGTAATTTGTAAAAAAAAAAGAATTATAAAAGTCTTTCTTTATGTAGCTTATCTTGTTTCCATTTTACTTTTGAAAATTTTTTATTATGTTATTTTCTAAGACTCACTGAAAATTTTATTCCAAAAGAAATCTTCTAAAATAATTTTCTGATCTAAGATGGAATAGAAGTCAAGAATTAAAACAAAAAGATTATGGGTATGTGTGATAAATAATAAAAAAAACTATTATGTTTTCCCAAACAAATAGAAAAAAATATATTTAATCGGGAAATACTTATTAATAGCAATAATTATTAATAAGTATTCGAAAATCTTATACTTTATATCAATGGTATAATAACCTATACATTTTCTATTTAACTACTAAGTTTCTGTTCTGAAGAATTTTTTCATTTTTGAAAATTTCTTGGTTTTACATTTGCATACAAATATAATTTTTCTTGTGAAATAAAATTACTATTAATAGCTAGTAGATTAATATCTAAATGCATAAATTTTGGTCCAAATTTATGCATTTAGCAGTTGGTTTTATAATGTCATCTTTGGTTTTTGTATTAAGCATTATATTTGATTGGTAAAGGAATGAAATACATCCGTAGTTAACAAAGAAAGCAATTTTTCAAATTACTAAAAGCTTTTAACTTAGAATCTGCAAGTTATAATGTAAAATAAAATATCTTTGATAAAATTAGCATCATTTTACACAAAATTTGATTATTAGCATTTTTGCCTTTATTTTAAATAACAAGAATAAACAAAGTTCTTGAGTAAACCGTTGTTTGAATGAATAACATAAGTAAACGGTCAGAGAATCAAGTTCGTCATATGAACTTAACACAGACTAATTTTTAAGACTTGTTGATTTCGATACAGAGTGTAAACTTTTTAAAGACTATATAAATCTCTTAAAAGTGTTTTTTTTAAATGTTTTAGGATTTGTGTAATAAAACCAAATTATGAAGTATTTCATGTTGAAACAATTATTTCATTTACTTTACCTAACATATGCCATTTTTGAATGTGCATCATAAACACTAAAATATAAAAGCTATCAGTTTTTCATAAACAGGTAAATTTGCTAGTATACGGTAGCTTTATTGAAATTTTGTACATTTCGCATTTTTTTCAAAAAGGTAAAAATAACATAACTCTCAAATTTTCAAAACGAGATAATAGTATTAGTCCGTATTGGTAGAGCAAGTGTGATCGAAACATTGCAATTTTAGGCTATGTTCGGTGTCTAGAGTCATAACAGCATAAACACAGCTCGGAAAGGCTAACTCGGCAAAGCCAAATTGTTTACGAAAAGAGAGTTCAATAAAAGAGACAGACGGTTAATTTAAACGGATTGTAATGTCTAAAAAGTGAACAGCTGCAGAAAAAGTGACCTGAAATCTCAATCAGCATTGGGATTCTCTTGTATCTATGATTACAGTTAGAAAACAGCTTCATTAAACAGAACATTTACGACAGAGCAATAATTCCCAAGTTACTTGTCACAGATGTAAACGTCAAAAGTTGTCTACATTGGTCTTTCTCATAAAATCTGATCGACTAAATAGTGAAAGAAAGTAATATGGTTTGATGAATCATTTTCCACGCTTTTCTCTTATAGGATGGGTACAAGACACCTGAACAATGATCATGACTGTCAATTTTCAATTATCTACCATGGAGGCGGATATAGTATGATTTGGACAGCTGTAACATGATTTACTACTGGACCATTCTTAACAATGAAAGAGCGGATCACTGCGTAGACATTTAAAGAGATTTTAGCTCGTAAAGTCCATCGTTTGATGCCAACTTTGTTCCCTGCAAAGAGGGAATTTTTCAGAATGATAATGCACCTATCCAAGCAGCGGTATTTGCCTAATCATGGTTTGAGGAACATGAAGAGGATGTTAAATATCTATCTTTGCCCGTAGTCATTCATTTTCAAAATAATTAAACCATTATGTTCTATTTTAGAGCTTTCCATACGTATTCAATATCCTCCAATAGTATCTCTCCCAGATCTTTTTCAATATTTCCATGTGGACTCAAAAGGTTTTTAAAAGATCCTTGTTAAAAAATTAGGCAACTTTCTAATCTTTATAGAATGGTATCTTTGCTCGTCTTGTAAAAACTTTTGTTTGGACCAACCGGGACACGATGGTTGAAATTGACTATAAGCATACATTTAAAATTTTCTTTTAGTTTTGATTCAAAGAATTATTAAATTTTACCTATTTAGAAATGTGTTAATTTTATCACGTTGATTATTTAAATATGCATTATTATTGTGGAGTATAAATTCGTTTAACACAAAAGAGAGATTGATTCCTAAATTTACTGATCTACATTTGAATTCGAACTTCTAAAGAGTCGAATCATGCATTAAAAGTATGATTTTTTTTTATTTAACATAAAAATTTTTCTGATGAGAAAAATTGAAAAAACTGTATACAAAACTGGTAAATATTAACCAACAAATTAAGAACGCATCCTTCATAAATTTTTTCATCATTGTGTTGATATCCTATAAAAGAAATTTAAAATATACTGTTAAATTTATTAAGCTGTTATTAAACAAAACTAAATTATAACACATTTATTAAAAATTTTGGTTTAGAAGGACATTACTAACTACTAAAGATAGTAGAATTTCAAAACTGATTTCAGTATGTATTTGCTTTTCTATTTGTATTATAACGATCGATTTGATTTTTTTTATGTTTCAAAGGATAGTTTTCATACATAAAAGATCTTTAATTGTGGAAGGGGATTCTGAATCATTATAAACATTCACACTGTGGTAGATAATCGAAAAATGATAATTATGGGCAAAAGAAGTGAACACAAACCATACAACTAGAATATTGGCTATTATACTCAGATCATAACAAAATTTGATCTTAAAATTTTTTAAAGAGAAAATTTAGCTACGATTACTTAAATTTTGCCAAAATTATGTAAATGAAATTATGTAAAAAATAGAACATTAAGCATTCAATGTGTAAAATACATTGAAAAAGATGTTTATAACTATTGATATACAATCCATAAGCATTAAAATTTAATTCATTTTCTTAAGCGATCATGTTAAGAAAGAAATGTAGTTCCAATTTTTCCGATTAGTAGTGGCTTTTCAGGTTTCGATTTCATCATTTGAATGGGAGTCAAAATTAGGAATGTAATCAATCGAAATAATAAAATTAATTTTAAAAATAAACCATAAAATAGTATTAAAATAAACCAATTAATCAAACTTATATAAGCTCAAAAAATGCCGCCTTCGTATTAAGTTAGATCTATATAATCTAATATTTCAGAGAAATAACCGATCAAACAATCCAAATTTAAATGGAAAAGGAATAAAAATTATTTTTCAGATTGGGTTTTCTTCAGGGGAAACATTTTCTTTGAAATTTTATAAGAAGATATTTATTTATTTATTTATTTTGACACTGGGTAGTGAAAATTATGATTTTCTGTGGATGATTCGAAGGGCAGAAACAGGTCGTCAGAAATGCATTGCGATTGAATAATCTCACTTAATATTTCATTGAACCTTCAGAAACTTTTCTGTATTTTGACTATATTTTTCTCTGTTTTTATTAACAAGTGTAAAAATAACTTCAGTTATGAATTCGAAGAGGTTCTTAAGCGAATTACATTAGTTTGCTCATTCACCTGCTACGTGACTCCTTTCACTTTCTTCCGAGCTAACTTTACCTAAAAAAAGTAAACGGAAGCCCGTCTTCAAGGAAAAAAGTACAAAATCTTGTTAATAAGCGACGGGAGAGGATTTTGATTCATTTTAAAAATGCGGTCAGTATGTTAAACGACTTGGGAAACTGCTTATCAAGTCCGGGTTCCAAATGCTTATTGCTTATCGTTTCCCAATAGGATTTTCCTAACTGACGACACGGCGAGATTCCCACTCTTAACTCTACAGGCGTGGTAATTTCACGATGCAACCTCAAGAGATGACTTTTTTATTGAGTATATTACGCGGTTTACCTTGGGGTTTTCTTTTGGGGAAATATGCTATGAGGATGTTATTTTCAGGGAATTATCTAACAATAAATATCATATTACCTATATTATCAACTGATAATATACTCCATGTAATTACTTTTTCTTTTCATACAGTAATACAATGAGCAAGTGAAAAACTTAATTAATAAAGGAAAATGTTTC
>JAPDSC010094999.1:246-22608 GCA_026290005.1 Latrodectus geometricus | reverse complement strand
CATTTTCCAATATTTCTTATAGAAAAAATGATTGCTCTTATTGTTTGGACTAAACAAAATGCAGATTATATCTTTTTTTTGTAGCAAACAATAAGAGCAATCATTTTTTCAATAAGAAAGATGTGGAAATAACATTGCATTTTCCAATATTTCTTATAGAAAAAATGAATTTGGGAAAATTTTCATAAATCAAGGTATTGAAATGTGCTACAAATTTTCTTGAAACATTAGATTTGCAGAAAAAGTAATTACACAACTTTCTGAATTTATGCTGCAAATTCGGACAGTAATATCACTTTAAGGTAATATGTAGTTTTATGAAGAAGAAATTAAGCACACTGTATAATAAAAATATTTAAAAAGCAATTTTATACAAGAAAAAATACTGACTACAAATTAGAGTCAAATTAATTTCTTTATAGAAGACACTTTCATTAAACATAGTGAATACAGCAAAAATTAAAACAACATTATTAACATTTTATCATAAAAAGTAATGTAGGACATACAATGTTGTGAAATGTTAAATAGATAATCTGAAAAATTAATTTATACAAGCATGATAAGAAATTACACAAAAAATGAAGCAATGATTTCAATTTACAGAATAAGGCAACTATAACGGCAAATTACAACTTAGTTCCATAAGGAGCTTACCTGAGCCTATTAAACAAAGTGGGAGATCCTAATAGATGGAGCTAGGTTATTTTGGATTTGGAGCTTGATATCAAATGCTTTAGTAGAAGTGTCTTGACTTTCAAATCCAATTAAAAATTACAAAGGTAAAAAAACCTTTTAAATGAGAACAAGATCCAAAACAATAATTTAGCTTTCTGTCAATTTTGCAAGAGAAAACCGATGAAATAAATACTAATTTATACAAAATAGAAGAAATTTATGCATATTGATCTACACAATATAGAAGAAACCATATCTTTTGCATAGAATTTACTGAATACCAAGGAATTTTTTCATATATATGTGCACAGAAAATACACACAAAAAAATAATAAACATTTCACAAAACTTTAGATTTAACTTTGAGTGTGATATATTAATAAATTGCTAAGTTAACATGATCAAATTAATTTTCTATAATTTTATTATATCTATAACTTTATCTAAGAATTTGGAGTGATCTCAAACACCCCTCTTAGTAGTTAATTGCTTTTAATTATTTTAAACAAAAGAAAATTTTTATGTTTATTATATATTTTTTAATTAACTTTAATTTTATATTAAAAAAAGACAAGAAACGGATTACTTTCAAACTACATATTGGACACATTTTTTCATTTTTACTGCCAATACCTTGTTCCTTACCTTACATTAACACACTTCTCACCATTTTTTTATATTTGCCTTCTCTATAACTTTTAGTTTAAAAAATGCTGCATAAATAAGAGGCTTTCACTTCAATATGACAATACATGAATATTTTCAGAAAAAATCAGCTCAGATTAAAATGAAATTCAAAAGACTCTAGACATGTGTAATATCTTTCAGAGGAAATGAATTCATTCTTGAATGTAATTGGACAAAACTGGCTAGCGCTGAGGTACATCAGATGAGTCATGAAAGCTTTCAATGTCATCTGTAATTTATTTTAGAAAATATAAACCTCATTTCCTTCAAAACTTTATCATAAATTTTTCTGGTGAAGAACTGTTTTTTTCAGATTATCCACAGTAGCACATAATATATACAACAAAATTTAAAACTTTTTAACACATAATCTGCGGATTATGCTTAGGAAAATACGGGAATTTTAAATTTTTACAAATGTATTACTTTACCATATACTTCAAACATATGTTATTATATACATTGATTTTACTTTCACACATTAAAAAGAAAATAAATAATTTCCCAAAGTGAATCACTAATTTTATTATATAAAAGCAAAAATAGCATAGACTAACCCAATAGCTTGGAAAGTGTGACCAGCTGCATCAGGATCTAAGATAGCTTTAACAATACCTTTGGCAACATCTGAACCATATACTGGTTGTTTAATAATATTTATTCCTCTATTCCAAATAGACATTACTCTCCATGTTCTTCTAACTAAAAAAGCAATACATCATTTTATACACAATTTGTAATTAAATAATTAAATTCAAAAATAATGATTATAGCAAATAAAGAGGTCCTTATAAATACTGTTAAATATTCATTCGCCCCAAAAATATTTACAAATTTTTTTATACTTTTTGTCAAATGACAAAAAGATATATCTATCATTATATGTAAAGGACATATTAACATCATTTTTTTATACTTTTAGTCAGAATGTAAAACTAACTTTGTAAGGCTAAAATATTATGCTATCTATTTATTTAAAAGGTTGCATAACATTATAACTAATTCTCAAAAGAAAAAGAAGTTTCTATTAAAGGTATGTCTGAGTTTTAATAAATTTTCATAAAATATTTAAAATAAAAATCCTAACAATCCACTCATATTACTCAAATTTATTTATTCTATAGCTTAACCTTCTATATAGTCTTTTACAAGCAAATATTTTATAAAAGATAATGCTACAAAAATTAATCTATAAAATAAATTAACAATTCGTTTTATCAATAATCAATTATTCAAACAGCAATTTATTATTTGAATCTATTTCATAAGTACAAAAGAACATATTATTGCTTATTGCTCTTTATAATGATAGTATAATAAATTCTAACACTTAACAGCTACTTTTATCAAAAATATTAACTAATTTGTTTCTGATTTATTAAAATTTTTGAAGTCTAACTTAAATTAATTCATTTAAATTGAACTGGAAAAAATGGGGGAAAAAGGGGGGAGGTTCAAATGTTGAAATCTATTTTAAAAATTTTAATTCCTAATGAGGAATAAATGTAAGTAATATTTGAGAAGTTTTTCAATTTTGTTAATTCTAACGAAACATAGAAAACATAACCATTCTTAATAATAAATTAGAATAGCATTTTTTATCTACAACCCATAAACAGTTTAATGAATTTATTTAATAAATGAATAGAAATATTGGATCACAGAAATTAAGGAATTTGAGAAAGTCTATTTTCTGAGAATATTCTTTAAAAGCATAATTTAAGGAAGAACAATGATACCTTTATTTTTTTTAAAGTTGAAAATAAATGTATCAGGGCATTTTTAATTAAAGATTTAAATAATAGGAAAAAAGTGATCACAACAAATAGTAACTCAGTTTGTAACTTTAAAATTCTTTCACTAATAATTTTAGAAACAATGATTTAACATAGATCCAAAACCATTAGAAACTTGTTCCTTGGATCAGTTAGAAAAACTATTGAATTTTCGAAGCTCATACATTTTCAGTTTTCTAGTAATATAAAAAAAGGATAAAATTGTTGAAAAGAAAATTATAAAAAACTGCTTCGAATTTTATATCCCTTTTTCAGGTGTCAACTTTTATTTTCTGTTACTGAAAAGTCGGAAAAATAAAAATTTTCTCAAGTTTAATACTAATAAAAATGAATCTAAGAAATAACTGAATAATCATTCTGTTCTAGTTAAAAAAACTTAACATGAACATCCTCCTTTTTTTTTTCATAAATGTTCAGATTTACAACAAACCGCATAAATTTTTTAAAAATTTTCTAGTCGGAGAATTTGCAAATAAGATACTATTCCTAGTACTATAAGAGAATACAGTTACTTTTTTCATATGAAAATTTTGCTGGAAACACAAGAACATTTCTTCAATGTTATAATTTCATTTTTTTAAAACCATGATTTTTAGACATCTTAGAATTATAGATATTTAAGATATTTTTAACCACAAGAATTAATAGTGCCAACATTTAAAGTAGAAAAATTCAATTAATTTTGTTGACTACTGTGGTCAATGTGTGGTTTGTGAAGAGTTTCTATCATTTAATAACATTAAATCTTGTTCATTGAAATATTGCTACCAAAAATAAACTGACATGCAAACAACTTTTAGTATGGCTTGTCATGGTGATTTCCTGCATTTAAGGCAGCATTAAAATTTTTAAGCGTCCAGAATAAACATTAGATGTGTTTCTTTCTTACGTTCTGTAGGCAGGCTTCTCTACCATGCACTATTAAAAATGACATTTGCTAGTCATTATAGAGAGCTTTTCAAGGCTCAAAAACAGAAAAATGAAAACTAAATTTGTGAATACACTTTTACATTCATTTTATTAACATACGAATTGGGCATTTCTTCACACCACTTTACATAAATTTTATAAAGTTTTAATATCTGAAAATTAAAAAGCAAAAATTTAAAATTTTTAATGAGCTAAAGATAGGAGAATAGTTATACTGACTCATTATTCACATTTACTACATCAACATGAAACATGCTATATCATCAAATAGACATTTCATTAATTGTTTATCTTTCATCTTAACCAAGGACTACCATTTATTTTTCAAGACAATGTCAAAAATGAAATTATTTTTCTAAATTCTAAAATCCATAGAGTTATTTAAACTTATTACTGATACATAAATTATCAAAAAAAAAAAAAAAAAAAAAAAGCAATGAAATAAAAACAAAATAAATCTGTTTTCATTCCCATTCAATTTTTGAGAAGTTTTTAACTTAAACGAAAGATTACTTTTCATACATAAGGATTAATTAGACCTGGATGAAGTGTTTTTCAAGCCACAACAAATATCCATACTCCAGGTGGGAGTCAAACTCAGAAACTGTTAAACCAAAGGTCTGGGTGCTAATTATTCAGACCACTGCTCCAAAATGTTCATTATGGACCCCATACTATAGGTAGATAAATTAAAAAAGACGGACAGTTATCAATCTCAAGCAATTTTTTTGGATGAATTATTTTTTTAATTCAATATTAAACATATAGTACTGAATATGTATTTATCATTAATGTGAAACTATAGACTTTAAAATGGTACCTCGAAGCCTTATTTTTTTAAAAAATTATTTCTAAAACTTCAAAGGAAAGAAATGCATTCTTAGAGTGAAAAAATAACACTCGTACAAAATGTATCCAAATTATTTAATCCCAAGCAAGTATATTATTCGTATGCTATGTCATATCATTAAATGATAAAATTTTAAATAAAAGTAGCACAATAAGGATAATTTAAAAATATTATTTTGAATATCTATTAGAAATTTGTTCTGCTTAATGCTTTATTATACTTAAAAAAGCAAAATCACCTATGTGATTATAATAGTGTATGAAAGAATCTTGTTGTCCCCACATATCTGATGGGCGAAAGATGATAGCATCTGGAAATTCTTCTCTGACTGCTTGTTCACCTTCCCACTATAAAATAAACTTATTTATATTTTTATTAAATTGTCATAAATGTAAATAGATTGCTTAAATTTTAAAAGTATATTTCAAAGAAATAATATTTATCTACCAGACATTGTAATTAACATCATTACACAACTGATCAACCAAAATTGTTTGTACATCTTTAGACAAAATATTCTAGTGGTGAGCTAATGTAATTTTCAATGAAGTTTGTTTAAAAACTTATCTGATTATTTCAGAAAAAAAATTTTTTTTTTTTGATATTTTCAAATGATTTTTAAAGCAAATTTTATGCTTTCGATTTGTCAGCAGAAGATAGATTTCCAATTTTTAGAATGAATTGGGATCTTTATCATTAGTGTTAAATGTTTCAGTGGTTCTTTAGGTCTATAAGGGAATTTTAAAAATTGAACTGAGATTCAAAATATTCACTGAAAAGGAATTTGTTGTTGCCTTATCTTAATTTTTTGTTTGAAGTACTATAGAGAAACTTAGGACTAAATAACTCCACATGTATTTTATAAAGCATTACATATAACAATATATAATATTGTAATGCTACAACTTTATGCAAACTTTATGCAAACAAACTTATGCAAACAACTTTATATTTGGCACATAATTTTTTAAGCATTACAGTATTTTGAGGATTAAATTTCAAGTATTTGTTTTGTACTTCATTTTTAATTAAATATAAAATTTTTATTTTACAAAATTTATTAACAAAATACTCAAGATTTGTGAAGAGCAAACCTTTCATAATAACAGTAAAATTTAAATTAGAGTTTCAAATACTAAAATTTGGTTCTTTATAAGACGAAAAATACAAATGTGTAGTATTAATTAGTCTTAATCATGATCCATTTTAAGATAACAATAATAATAATAAAAAACAGAAGGAAATATTTTAATAAAATTCATTATACTTAATTTTACAAGATGCAATACAATATAAAAATTGTACTTCTAACATTATTGAAATATTAGAATGGCTAAAACATTGCATAAATATTACAAAATATTCATTATACATCTATTTAAGGAATATCAATAAAACAATTAAATGTAATTTCAAATTTATTACATAAAACCATAAGGGAGAAAATTCTGTTTACCTAATTATTTATATATAAATAATACATACCTTAGAAGAGTAAAACTGTGCTCCTTTCTTACTAACAATAGGTTTAGGATTTTCAGATACATTTAGGGCTGATACATGAAGCAAAGTTTGAACTCCTGCTTCTTTAGCTAACCTTGCAATAGTTCGAGGTCCTTTTACATGAACATCATTATAGGTAAAATTCCTAAAAAAGAAAAGAATTCTTTACTAATTAATAATTATTAAATGTCACAAATATATAAATCCTTTTTTATTACTCAGGTAGAACTATAAAACAAACTTTTAATAATATTTGCAAGCTCATAAAATCAAGAAAATTTTCATTTATTATAATTTAGAATTCCTTACTAACTTAAAATTATTTTAATAGTTAAATATTACAAATAACTAAATGTTTTTTATTACTCAGGTAAAATTAGGAGGCAAAATTTTAATAATTTTTGCAAGCTCATAAAACAGGAAAAGTTTTATTTATTACAAAAGTCAACTTACCAATCATTGCAAAATGAAGAAAAATTTTTTAAATGTTATGTAAAGGCTTATATTATAAAAACTTTTTTGAAAATATATTTAAAAAATTCCTAAAATACATTTTGAACTATCATTAGTTTATCATGTACTATCATGAGTGCTATCACATTTTTACTATCCAATTATTACAATAATTATCTAAAGTAAATTAAATGCTATTTTCTATGAATGCTTCAAACAAAATAATGAACAAGTAAAAAAAATATTGAGTTAAAAGATGAGAAACATTTTAAGGATTACACTAAACTTATAAAAAATAAATGTCTAATTAATTCATTTTGTAGATTTAAGAGAATGTATCAAGCATAGGTTCCAAGTAAAAACAAGAAAAATAAATTTATTTTATGTTACGATTGATTTTGTTTTGAGTAAGGGTAAAATAAATCATATTTTTGTTACGTGATTAAGAACCAATATTTAATCATTTTAGAAAATGATCTTGAAAGAGGTCAAGCACAAGGAATCAAAATCATAGATATTATGAAGATATTTTAAAAAAATAACAGGATAAGGAATGTAATAATTAGGGTATTTTGAAATAAAATTAACAAAATTAACATTATCTGGATGTACATAGTGATTAAAGCATAAAATAATAGGTAACAACAAATATAACTAAAAAGATGTTATCAAAATAATTATGAACACATTTTTTTCTGATTTAATTGAACTGATTCAGTAAAACATTTCCCTAAAATGTTACAAATCACATCTTACTTAAAACAATGAAATTTGTTATATTGGAAAGGAAATGACATTGTTATGTTTTCCTTTCAAATTCACAATTGAATACATGTGCAAAAATAAAATTTTCAGTTTTAAATTAGTTTCACTTAAATGGCACATAAAATATTTGCTAGTTTACTGTTTAGAAATATCCTATTGCAAATCAAGGCTGGAGATCATGATTAGAATTGATTTAATAATCAAGAGCAATACTTCTTATATAAGTTGTAACACAATGAAATTGGTTCAAAATGAAACAAAAATTTAAAATAATTCTGAAGATAACTAAAAAAAAAGAGCTAAAAAATTTAATCTTGCCTTTCACTACTATAAACTAATCAAAAATATAATTTATTTTAAAAATATAAGTATTACATGCAGCGAATGTAACCTATAACATTCATACATTTCTAACGACAAAGCAATTCAGCTTCTGAGATTATGGAGAAGATTTTTAGATAAAAATTTCAAAAATCAATTGTGCAATATGAAATAAAGTAGAATTTAGGATAGACTTTTTGATTATTTAAAACAATTGATTACGATTATGATGACAAATGAGAACTACTAATAGTTTTATACGAATATTTTTGTTTTGGTAAACAATGAAATCAATTATATTATTTAAAATATTTTCGCTATAGTTCAATTTTATATTTGTTTTTAGGTCACTAATATAAATATATAAATGTGGAAGCTTTTGTTATCAGAAAATTAATAAGTTTGTTGGAGAAAATTCAACATTAATTCAAGTAGAAGGAACAATTATGTCTGAGATAAAAATCAAACCTATGAATTAAAGGCTAGAGTAACAATTCAACAGTGAATCAAGAAAAGTTTGTAAAGCAATGACTTGGAATACAATTTTAGAGTATTCTAGGTTCATTGCTTATGACTATTTTAAGAGACAACAATTTTAATATATTTTAAGGAATCATTCTTATGTCAAATTAGCAAAATAAATGTTAAAGAAATTTGGTGATATTCATAAAACATTATTTCCAGGAGATATAAGTTTTTTCCTTACTGCTACATAAAATATTCATTTTTATTTATTTACTGCATTCAATTTTTTTGAATATTTATCACAAATGACTCTAAAAGTTTAATATTAAAAAAATATAGTTAGTTCAAAACATTTAGAATTATTTTTTAAAAATAATTTAATATATTCTTGCATAATATTTTTATTTTAGCATCAGCATTGGCAATATATGATAGGTCTATCAGAATAACTGAATGCACTTACTGTGATAAATATATCATACATCATGTCAAATATAGAAATACAATGTGCAAAAGTGAAAGTTATATATATCAACACTGCATATTAAAATCATCTAACAGAATATCAAACTTGGAATTACACATTGAGAAAATTTTCTTTTCTTTTCATATATAATGGTAATTTAATCATTTGGCAATTAATATAATAAATGATAAAAAAAAAATTGATTTTTAATTTCATTACAAAAAAAATGATTTTTTTAGTAATTATAAAAAAATTGAATTATATAAAATAAGGATACACATTTTTATATGAATAATTTTAATAAAAATTGATATTAAAATTATCAAAACTTAATTAAAAATAAAAATATGTATTACTCATAATCACCAATCAATAAATGGATTTGTTTGATAAAATACAATATAAATAAATTTAATAGGAAAGCAAAACCAAATAAATTTTATTGTTTAGAATGGAAAAGGCAAGGAATGATAACACAAATGGCTAATAAAAAATAATTAAACGGTTGAGTAAAGTATCGAATAAATCATTTTATTTGCTTGACTATAAGAATTAAACAAAAATAACAATCAGTTATTTTAGATACCTGAACTGACTAATACTTTTAACTATGATAACTATATAATATTTTTTTATGATAACTTTTTAATCACAAAGAAAAAGGTTCATTATAAGATCATGCAATTTCTTTTAATAAATAAATTTATCATGGAATTTATATTAGAATGTTATTTTTATAAGGGTATTAAATAAAACTGATAATCATGTGGTATGAATGAAGAAAGAATATTTATTTTTTATATGTGTTTTAAATATGAATCCCAATAAATAAACTCTATCCTAGAAGCATTTTACTGATGTTATGAAATGAAAATTTGTACTTACGGTGTTTCATAATTGCACCCAATGAGATTAATAACCACATTTGAATATTTCATTGCTTTAAAAATAGATTCTTCATCTTTGAGGTTAAAATGCTAAAATTAATTTATAACAGAAAATTAATTAAGTAAAATGTTACACATAAAACTAATTATGGTTTATGATTTATAATTAAGGTAATTTTTAATGCTATTGGTTGAAATTTATCATTTTAATAAACTTTAAATTTACCTCTCTTTAATAAAGATGTTTCACAATTTATTATTAATAGCTTGTTGTTTTAAATTTTCGAAAAACAACAAGATCAAAATGAGAAATAATTAGCAAATTAAAGCATTAATGAAATGATCTGAAGTTTCATAAACTTTATATAAAGGGATGAATCTTTATAATAAGTAATCAATTTATAATATTCCTACTTCAATAAAATTCTTGGATTTAATGATATAAAATGCATTACCTTTTGTATAGTTATATAAATATGGAAAATACAGTCTTTTCAAGATGTAATAAAGACATATTTCTCATTTTAAATAAAAACTTTATTAATTGTAATACCTATAAACTTTATTAATTGTAATACCTATTGTATACTATTTTGCTATTAAAGTATATTTTTATTATTTTTAGAACATTTTTATAGAGTATTTAAAATTAGAAATTTTTTAAAACTTTGAAAGATTTAGAGTTTTATCAATGATATATGCATATTTCTTTTTCACTTGGTAGACACGCAATTATTATAAATTTGCAGGAGTAAATAATTAAATAGCTCAATCAGTTTTCATTCTGATCCCTGAAAATACGAATACAAAATCAAATAACATTACAGTTCAACTAAAATGTAGAACTAAAGTGAATAAAAAAAAAAACCTAAACATCCATGATCACATTTCAACACTCTCAGTAGTAATAATCACAACAAATAATTGAACAGTCCTGACCATTTATTCAGTAACTAATTTGTCATTTAATTCGATAAACATTTTTTATGTCTAAACATAATATTTTTTTAAGAATTCATTTTAATCCCAAACAAAAAATGCCCATTTGAATTTGATAAATAGCATTTTGAATTTTAATATAATTAAAAACTGGTTCAAACTTGGGTAAATATTTGTCCTAAATAAAATTCTTTATACATAACACTTAATATAATATTCCAGACATAAAAACACAACACAAAAATATTTTCAATTATTATAGTTTAAATTTTATATAACAAAGAAAACTAATTTTTAAAACATTTTTTGTTAAGATTAAACAAATCAAAGTTGGAAATTTATTTATTGACATAATTTAGCATATATAGAATTTAAAATTGTACATAAAATATGCTAAAAATTAAATTTAAGAATTAAAATGCATTGAGTTATACCTTTTTATTGCATTGAGTTAACAATTTTTATTAAATTTTAAATATTTCCATATTTTAATATATTAGATACATATTAAGATATTAATCCATTGAAATATAATAGAATGTATGCAAAGATAAAGAACTATAAAAGAACATTTAAATAAAATGTAATATACCGTGAAAAGAATTTGTCCTAAATCACCACATAATTTCAATCTACCAACATTGTAAGGATCTGTTCTATAAGGACAAATCACTTGAGAGCCGATTTTTCCTAAAATAATACAAAGTATGTTGTTATAACTTTGCAATATAAATGATAAAGTATAATTTATAATTAAAATTACAAAAGATTTCAAGCTCAAACACTTAATAATAATTCAAACCCTAATTAATCAATATTAGATCCTCAATCCCAATGCTGTAACTTCCTATAAAGCATTATAAAATATGATTAAAAATGACACATTATTTTTGTAAAAAGATAAATTTTTCTACCATTCCTTAAATTCTATTTCTATAGACATTTGACAGAAATTCTATTACTATAGACTTATCACATTATCATTCATTAGAAAAACATATAAAACATTTCCTTGTTTATTGAAATAATCTAAACTAAAATCAAAATGAAAATAAACTACAGATGACAATTGTTTTACAAATCTATAACTTACAAGCAGATGAAGGGCTAGCAAGATAATATTTTGACCAAAAGAATGAAATGTTTTGCTAAATTGAGAAAAGTATTCTTAAAAATGTAATTTTGAAACAATAAAGTGATTATTTTGTCTAACATTTCATCAATAAAATGAAATAAGAATCCCTTTTAATTACGAATCTTATTTTAAATGAGCATCTTATATAGTACATAGTCAATAACTTTTTTCTAATAGTATTTTATTTATAAAAAGAAAGCAGTTTGGTAAAGGAAATTAGTTTGAAGATAGTAATTTTTATGCTATGAAAGTTAAGTTATTAATCAATTAAATTTAATTTTATCCTAACAATAGTATATAGCTAATTTTATAAACATCTAAATTATGCTAAATTAGATGCTTAGACTGATAAAAAAAAATACCAATAAAAGAAATAATATAAAAAATGATAAAAAGACAAGTTTCTATCAATGCTTAGAAAATATGAAAGAGAAAATTACAAGATAATAAAATTGAATGACATCATTCATACCTAACTGGTTTACAACTGCTCGTCCTAAGAAACCAGAGGCTCCAAAGACAGTCACTACTTTTCCACTGAAAGAGGAACGACCACCAGTTCCCCGTTTAAGAGTAAATGGATCTGCTTTGATTTTTGGAAACTTTTTGTGCTCAACATCTGTGATCTCGGTACTGGAATATCTAGCTGGTAATTGGCGTAATACAACAATTTGTAGAGATGAAGAAGCTAAAAGAGAAAATATTTGTTTCCTCAAAACCTTAACTAAAACTTAAAAATAAAATAACTTTTTAAATGTTTAATATGCAGAATTATAGAAAAAGCTTTTATTTATGTAAAATTATTATACGACAGCAATTTTATAAAATTGCAAAAATATTTGAAAAAAAAAAAAACCAAAACACTATATTTATATTTTGTTTCTTTGGTAATATAAAAATAAATGGAAATTTCCTGTCAGAATATCATATGCCAAATATGTTAATTGAGATAGAATAGATTATCACATATGTTTTGATTTGCATAGAAATTGCTTGAAGTTTATATAGTACATTTACATCATGTAATATATCCTGACACTTTATCATAATATAGAAGTATATATAACATTACTTGCATACAATATTTCTTTGGAAATTTAACATTTTTTAAGTTACATAAGTAATCATGTATTATTGCCATTACCATTTTCACTATAAAGTTTATCACCAAATATTGTAAATGTTAATTTATTTTTAATCAAAATATGAGTTGGAGGAAAAACATTATTTTAATTCATATTCCAATTTTTTATCCATAAAATTGAATACATTAAAATATAAAACATGAATTCAATCACTAAACAGCAATATTTGATGACCCATTCACTAATGGTTAATGGGTACTAAAATACCCTTAGATGTTCTAAAAATTGATAGCAGCATTTGTTGAAGTTCTAAACTAAAATGAAAGTTTACGTTACATTTTTATAAAAAAAATGGATAATGTAAAAAGAGTTATAAATTAAAAATTAAATTTTAACTTTTCAATGAAAAAAAATTATATATAATAAAGGAATTATTATTTGAAACTTTTAAAACATAGAGTACATATGTGATAAGAACTTAGATAAAGAATAATTTTTGTTTAATTTAAAATATGATAAGACTAAGAAAGTTGTGTAACATTAAAATAGGACTGATGACTAATAAGTGTGAGTATTAGTGAACATGTGATACAGAAAGAATGTTAAATCAAAAACACAGAAAGTAAGGCTTGATTGGTTATCTTCTGAAAATGTCAGTGCAAGTATTTTAATATACTAATACTCTAATAATGAGGATGACTTTGCAAATAAAAAGAATGTATATATACACGAATTTATAATGAAAGATTGAAATAAGAAATAGCATAGATATTGTGATTGAAATGTGATATAATTATCATTATCTGTTTAATACAACTTCTATTATGAACTTTTCTAATTACTGGACTTCTCAAAATAATTAAAATTTTTAAGAAGAATTTAAAGCTAAATATTATAAAAATAAAATATTTCATTTCATTGATTATTAAAAAAATCAATTTATCCAGAAATCTCTGTTTACTTTTATCATTTTTAAGTATACTTTTCAAAATATTTTCTCATACTTTTTTGTTTGAAAATTCTATTGTTTTATAATTTTAATAAAGTATTTTATCATCAATTAGAATTTATTTACTTATTTAAACATTTACAGTACTCATTGAAAAGAATTATGTAAGCTGGGAGAAATTTTTTTAATTGCCAACAAAAACAGCAAATCTGATAGTTATGTCAAAAGTATAGCAGGTCATTATTATCGATTGATTACTTGAAAGATTTGCTTCAACAAATATTTTTTTCTCATATAGTTGATGTCAAGTTTAAATCCTAAGAGTATAGGAGCTAAGTGTTCCAAACTTATAGATTATTGCACCAAAATGGATTCTAGAGAATTTATGAAGTAATGTAGCATATGCATAACTTTGTTAGGAATTTCAATAACCCTTAAAACTTTTACTGTTTTGTTTTTATATTTGATTGAAATTTAAGTGTTTAAAGTTACATTTTGTTTTGAAAGGGCATCAAATTGAAAAATATTAAACTTAGTATTAGAGAAATAAGTGAAAGATAAATTGAATTTGTTTTTTTTTAATTCTTCTGCAAAATGATGATTAGGCAAGTACTTTTATTTTATGTGCCATTCAATTAAAATTGTGGTTGTATGTAATAATTTATTCAGTATTTTGTAGAAATATTTGAAATATATTTATTTAGATTTACTATAAATTATAATGCTTATTAATTAGAAACTTTCGAATTTTCTTAAAAATGTGTATGTCATTTATAATAGTTTTATTGCAGGTTGTTTCCTACACTACATTTATTCTAATGTTTTTTGAAAAGTGGGCACCACAGCAAGATTTATTAAAACCAGAGTTTTTATTAAAAGATACGGTTAAATCCCATAAGTCTGTTCAACAATAATGTGCCAAATTGGTTTACTGCACTAAAACCAATTCTTGTCCTTTTATTATGCAACCTAATAAGAGCATGCGCAAAAAATTTGTTTGTAATTTTAGTAAATTTTGATGTATTTTTTAGTTATAATTGAATTTAATGATTGGAATAAATGTTTGATGCTTCGTTTTGAAAATATCAAATGTTTATAAAATGTATATCATATGGAAATTTATGTTTTTGAAGTTTTATTTTGTTTTGAAAGATATTAAATTAAAATTTAAGAGTTTGAGGTTATATTTGCTTCGTTGACTTGAAAGTTTTGAATTTTTGTATTAGTATCAATGAAATGGAAAGTATGGATAATGATAAGCATTTAAAAAAAAAAAAAATTCTGCAAGTAATGATGTGGGAGTACTATTTTGTGAGTTATTCAATTAAAACTACTGTTGTATATAATAATTTATGTAATTTATCAAGTATTGATTAGAATTATTTAATACATATTTAGGTTTACTGTGAATTTTAAGGCTTAAATCAAGTTTTTATAAAAATGTATGCTTAATAATATAATTAGAGTTTTTTTTAATAAACTGTATATTTACTTTATCAATTTAGCTATATTGCTTAGTTCTCTGGGGCTAGATTCCATTTTTATTCACATTTTTTAAGCTGAGTACGACAGTCCGGTTAATAAAAAACAGAGTTTACATAGAAATGTAAGTTATTTACTTTATTCGAATAGTTTTATTGTCTTTAATGTTAGATTGAATTCATACTGATCTTCTTTAAGGTGGACCTTGCTGATAAGTTAATAAAAATCTGAGATATCATAAAAATGTAAATTGTTTATGCTATTAATTTTACTGCTTGGTTGTCTACCATGTTAAATTGCATTTATACTGATGTGTTTTAAGATAGGTGCTACAGCCCAGTTAATTAAAATATGAGACGTTATATAAATGCATGCTGTTTATATTATTAATTTAGCTGTAATGCACATGTCTCCTGTACTAAATTGTTTTACTAAAAACTAGGCGCTTTGACACCCACTTTAATATCTTTTAAAGTGGGTGTCAATGAATAGTTAATCATTAAATCCAGATTTTTCATAAAAATTTGTTATTTATGTTATATATTTAACTTCTTGTCTGGTTGTTTCCTCTGCCAGATAGCATTTATTCCAATGTTTTTAAGGTGAGCATTAGACCAGTCAATTAAAATCAAAGTTATCCTAAACATATTTAAATTAGTACATTTGTTCACAGCTCTTTGGTATTGTTATATACAGTGTATTTGTTTTCTTTTGATTAGTTGAAAAAATTGATAATAAAATTTGATTGTATATTTTATTAACTGAGGAATAGTACAATTGATTTTTATAATTAGTTTATAATTTTTTTTTTTTTTTTGTAATATTACTGTCTGAAGTTCCTATAAATGCAACAATGCAGAGGTGCCACATATCTGACAAGCTCAAGAGAAGAAGAAGTTCTTATAATAAAACATTCAAAACTTAGATATTTGAATTTGAAAATAGAGGTGGATAGCAATATTTGCCATTCAAGCAAGATTAGGAGTTTGAAAAACAGGTATTGTGTAGAGTGACTTAATTTAGTATACTGAGATATAACAGTGAAACATTAGAAATAATGTGAAACCCTAGCCAGCTCATAAGATCTTATCAATGACAACAATTTTACATTGATTTGCTAGAGATTCTACTTAAATTCTATTGCTCCGAATTTTAACCTGGAACAAATGCAAACTATATGAATTTACTGATGGTGATTTTTGACACAAGATGGTGGAATCACCAATCCTATTGTATTTTCTCCAGAAAGACTTTTAAAATGGAGCATTTTTAAGTCACAAGAGTAAAATACATCAAAGCATCTACTTCAACAGAGATGCATGCAGAAAAGTAAGTTATTATTATTATTATTATTTTTTTTTTTGTTTTGCAAATTTTATTATCATAAAATTCTTTTTTTGTTAATGTCTGCTGTAATCTGAAATGTACTTATATAATTAGTGTTGCTACAGCTAATTTTGCAGCGAGCCAAATTAGTGCCACAGGAATTGCCCAATTTTATTTACAAAAATAATTATTAAGATTACCACAATTAATTGCAAAAACTACTATGATGACTAACACACAAATACCATCTAATGTCTATAGTCTGACGTTAAATGTTGATTTAAAGATTTAGAAACAAGAATGTCCACAAACACAATAGAAGGTATATTAGAGAATACAGAAATTATGAAAATATATTAACCACACAAATGAAAATTTGATTCATACCTTCAGACTAAATTTAGAATTGTAATCCTAAATGTCATAAAAATATTTACATGCTATTTAGCAAACATTTCTTAAGTGATAAGATGAATAGGTTTAGTTAAGTATATTGAATAATTATAAAATGGTTTTATGTGTTATACAATAGTAATAATAGCACTATATATAAGTAAAAAAAAAAAATTTAAGTATATTATACATCTCTTGTTATGCAAAAGGTAACTTTAATATTTAAAAAAGATATAAAAATAATCATTTTTTGAATAAGTTATTTGTACAAATGAATCAATAATTAATTATAATAAAAATTGCTATTCATATTAGAACCATACTATGGTAACATTATTCAAGATACTTTTATAAAGTTTGGTATTATTGCTCAATTAACAGTAATTCATTATTAAAAAAACAATACCAATGAATAACAATAATACTTAGAATATTTTTTAATACTGAAAACATTAATTAATTAAAAAAATTGAATAAAAGCATTTTCCATTTTGATTTAAAACTAATAAGTGCCATAGTTTCATTACACAATTTATATTTAAAACAAACATATTTTATAGAATTGTACAAGGTTCATCATGAGGCTTTTTATGATAGGGCATCTGTATGAGTCACCAATTTTACAACAGATGTGATTTTAAGGAGAAATCATAAGAGTTTTCGGTGAAAATGCGCTTTCGCAGCACACTTTCGCCAAGTTGGCAGAGTAGGTCCCCTACTCTGCCAACTTGGCGAAAGAGTGCTGTGGTTCCCGTACTTGGCACGTTTTCAAAAATGCTGTTGCCAAGGCGATAATGGAATACGATTTTTAACGGTTTTAAACTAACTAGCAACCAATGAAAATGACTGATTTTTCAAACTGAAACTAATTAACGACCAATGAAAATGCTAAAAGAAAAAAACCAATTAATGAGCATGCACGAAAAAGAGCAAATTATTTCCTCCGGAGGTTGCCATATAGAGCTCATTAGGTATAAAAATGTCTGGTTTACCACGCTTGGTGCATTTATCGCCAAGTTGGCAGAGTAGGGGATCTAAACCGCAGATTAACGGAGTTTTCAAAACTTGTCATAAATGCTGTCATCATAGTATAAAAAAAGATTAGAAGAAATATACACACCATTTGATTTTTATATGTATAATTATGGCCCCTTTTAAATAAATTATAAAAGTTAGATTAAAATTCTTTAATTTTGAATATAACTCAAATACTTAAAAATAAGCAAATTTAGATATTTTAAAAAAATAATTTGATGTAGATAGATACAAATTAAGGTTTTATTTTGAACTGCTTAATCTATTGATCTTAACAGTAATGATAATAAGATTATTCCAATTTTTAAATATATATTCAAGAATGTAACAATAATCAAATCAGTTAAATTGTTAATTGGGTATTTTTTCTTTTTAACTAGTGATATACTATTTTGGAATACATTACATCAAGTTTAATATGACTTACTGTAAATTCGGCTAGAAATTTGATTCTTAAATACGAATTGTTTATTTTGTTAATTTTATTTTGAGTATTATTTAAATTCTAATATAAGAAATAAAATGTACAATTTAATTTATTTTAATTCAGCACAAAAAAAATGTATGTATCTTTACAAAATTTAAGAATATATGCCTGATTTTCTCACAGCATATTCTTCATTAACAGTTTTAATGTCTTCATTTATTATGATTCTTATTTTCATGTCTTGCTGTAATTTCCTGACTAAAAACCAAATAACACAGTGAACAAAATTAACCAATTCAATGAAGGAATAAAGTAATAGGTTTAAAAATTATTTAAGAATCAACAATAAGATAGTTTAAATATTCTTATTCTAAGAAGCTTTCTTGTAAAAAAATAATATCATAAAATAATAAATTTGACGGTATAATTTAACTGATGAAATGTTTTTCAGTTTTAATAAGATCTATAAGAAAATAACAAAATTTTATTTGTAAATAAACTCACATTTCGTGAGACGATACATGGCTAAAGCCATTCTGATCCGATTGTTGTCACAGCAGTAGAGATGGCCGTAATTTAACGTAACAGTTATTTCATAACAGTTATCTGTTTGTAAACGTTATTAGAATAACCAGTTATTCTTAAAATAGCGTTATTTAATAACAGAACTTGAAATGACTCCGAACTGACATGAGGTGTCACACAATTTGGCGATTTATCGCCTTAGTTGGCTGAATAATTTTAAGCTAAAATTATTATCTACTGGAACACAGCACGTTGTCTGGAACAGTTATGCGATAACGAAATGTTGCAGGGAAATTGTTCGTTATTCGAGGAACGGTCTGTTATGCAGGAACGAAAGGGTGTTTGACAACTGCTCGTTCTCGTTATTGAAGAACGGTCTGTTATACAATAACGTTTCGTTATTATATAACAGTCGTTATTTTAAGAACGCCTGTTATATAATAACGAAATGTTATTTCATAACAGTTGATTCTCGTTATTTTAAGAACATTATGTTGTTAGACAACATTTCGTTACTTTGAAAGCAATATTTCATCTGTTGATTTAAGAAAGGAAAAACTAGTTTCTTTCTTAATTTTTTAGATTTTTCGTATCTTCTGTTCTTGCTACGCTTGCAATAAATTCGGAACGGGGAAAATAAAAGATTTTATTTTTAGGCCAGATAATTATCCCTTCTGATTTCAATTAAAAATTAATTTATTTATTAATTATTAATTAATTAATTTTTAAAATTTCTTTGAAGGAAATATTTTTCATAAATAAAAATATTTTGTTTGGAAAATGTAATTTAGTTGGAAATAATATTGAATTAAAAAAAATTCAGTTTGATTATAATTCTAGAAATTTTAAAATGAAAGATATTCATTATTTGATTTCCTTAACATTAAAAATTATTTTTGTGAAAGAAATTTCCAGTCGAAATGAATTATTATTTTTAAAAATAATCTGGAAAAAAACTGAATATAAGAAAACTTTTCAGTTTCTTTAAAACTATTTCCCAATAGTTATAGAAATTTTAAAAGTATAAATATAATGTTACTCATAATAAAATTCCATAAACATTAAAAATTTCAATTTCATTATAACTAGAAATTTTAAAAGTTAAATAAATATTCATCATAAGATTTAATAATAAAAATTATTTTTGTGTATATACAACTCTGACTAAATGAATTATTTTTTTTTAAAAAAAAAAACCGAATATTTAATAAATATTTCAAGTTTATTAATATTAACATTGAAATATTGACTTAATATAAATATAATATTAAATATGTATAAGAAATATATAAACATTTAAAATATTTTATTTCATACTTTGTTTTACTTTTGATTTAATACATTAGTTTCATGAAAATTTAAAAACAAAATCACTTATTTTAAGTATAAGAAATTAGCATTTCAAAGTGACAAAAATTCAAATTCATATGAAGTTATTTTGTATTTTATATTTTCCTTCACAAATGCATTTATACAAATAACAGGGCATGCTAAATTATTGTAATCATTAGCCAATCATCATTCTTTTTTGTTATCTTTCCTGTAGATATAATTAAATAAGATAATATATTTATTACAAATATTTTGACACTTTTTCACAATCAAACATTGGAAACTAATATAATATTTTAAAAATATAAATTTTGTTATATTATAAAGATAAGGAAACTCATTAATACTGATATTTCATTCTTTTAATATTTAAATTAATAATGATTCGCACATTCACCTTTTTTAAATCCTATTAATTAAATTTGTATATAAATAAATATAGTAACATGTTCAATAACAGAAACGTATAACGAAGTGTTAAGTGACAAAAATTTATTATTTTAATAACGAACTGTTGAATAATAACAAAATTTTACATGATGACACATGTTTATTATTACATGATAACCATATTTTCAATGAGGTTTTTGTGGTAAAGAAATGTTATTTTACACCATTTTGCTATTTTGAAAATAATGTTACAGGAAGAAACATCATGTTTCACTTCTCGTTTTGAGATTCTTCCCATCGGCTATATTCTTGTCTCGGGGCACTGCTCCCCCAAATTCAGAGAAGGGGAAACAATGGGAGTGGGAAATTTGTTCTCAGAAAAAGACGTTTCGGGTTTCTCTAAAGAAAGGAATTGACGGTTTGAAGGAGGAGAAATAGGAAAGAAGTAAAGAGTTTGGTTTCTAAAATGATTGATTAGTCGGAAATAATGGAATATTAAAATAATCCGCTAATAATAGTCAGAATTAAATTATAATTACGTAATTTACTTCTGCATTTTTTGCCATCTAATTCTATAATTTTCCATCGGAAAATTAAAATAATATAAAATACATTGTTTTAAAAGGTAAAATTTTAAATTAGGGTACATTTTACAACTATGTAAAAAATAAATTAATTAAAAATTTTTTATTTAATGTGAACTTCTTTTTTAAATTACATGTAAAAATATATTTAAATTTAATTTAAATATACATATGTATATATATATATATTATTAACATAGAAAAGCGGTTTATTAATCTTTGGCAAATATTTTTTTAGATTATTAAACCAAATGGAAACAAATTTTTATTTAAGTAATTTTATATTAACAATAATGTAAAACTTACATTAATATTATATTTGTAAATTGTCAAAATTTAACTTAGTTGAAGTAGTTTTCTTAAAAATGTATTAATTTGTAAATATAATCATTAAGCTTCAGATTAAATTACTCAGTAATAATTATTTTAAAGTGAAAGTATTAACATAAAAAACGAATAAAACAGTTTATTTAAAACAATTTCTTATGAAAGTAATTTTCTAATGAGTAGCAAAAAATATAATATACGTAAGACGCAGTCAAATCAATAGCAATACATTTATAAAAATATAAAATATTCTTAAAAAACAATTTACTCCTTAAATTGCATATTGATTACTTTATACATTTTTCTAGCAACATTTCACTTTCTAGTTATTAATTTGCCCTTCACAAAATTTGTTTAATTTATTTTTTTTCAACACTTGATTGAATATGAAATTTACTTAAAATTCGTGTACAGTAGATAAACAATATAAGCGATTTGTTCTGCTAAGAAAAATCCTTAAAGTAGTTAAAAATACAACATTTTGGGGGAAATGCTTACAAAATCAAGGCTAAAACGTGATACTATATGTGATTCTAAGAAATGCTATTCTCCAGAATAAAATTTCTGCGATTTTCATAGAAAGGCACAATAAGAAGTTGGTTTGATAGGCTAACTAACAATGTACACAGTTT